>JABSTB010000930.1:0-37312 GCA_013756995.1 Neonectria neomacrospora | reverse complement strand
CTAATTACTAACTAAATTACTAACTAATTACTAACTAATTACGAAAAGTTTTAGTAATTAGTTAGTAATTAGTAAGTGATTTTAGTTAGTCACTAATTACTAACTAAAAAGTACTAACTAATTTCACAACCCTGAGTACAGGCCTATACTAACTAATTATCTTTAGTATTTAGTTAGTATTTAGTCTAAAAATTAGTACTAGTACTAGTACAGGCCTGTACTAACTAAAAACTAATTCTAATTAGTCCGGACTAACTAATTTCACAACCCTGGGTGACATACCCGACCTTCAATATACTAATCCAGCCGTTAGGCTAAAAGATCAAACAATTCAAGTAAGCTAGCGTTACCAAATCACGCCACACAACTGATGACAAGGCGCCGAGCGCTCGGCTTCTGGTCGGCCTTGTCTCCTTACACAGAAACAGTAGCCCAAACAGTAGTTTCAGAAATGTCAAATGTATTATATATGTATTGGCTGTCTCTTCAAGAGAAAAGTGCTTATTTAATCTATATGTAGCTATTAAGTGAGTCTCCTATCAATGCTAGGTTCTCAATAGCAGCCAAACCATACTGAGCAACATCATTTGTAGAAATCCAGGCCGCCTCATCTACCGCTATTAGCACATCGCTACCATTCACATGGGTAGTGCTCCATGCAGCATCTGGAGCGAAGCCATCAGTGTCATAGAACTCATTCCAAGCTCTTAGTTCAACTGTTGAGTTTCCCAGCTCGTGGGCCACGTAAGCTGTCAGACGTGAATGTCCTTGGTGAAGATTCAGACTCCCAAAGCTAGTGCCATATCGTGCGATCTGTTCCTTTGCTGTCGCCCCGAAATAGTAGCAATAGTCGAGCCATGCCTCCTTGAAACCATCAGGCAGTGCATCGCCGTAATACTCGATAGCTTCCGACACAACCTCCAAGAGGCCAAACACAGCTGACAGATGAGAAACAGATACGTTGCCAAGATTCTGAGGATCGGCGGGAGGTGGCCCCAGCGTCCCAAGCTCGAGGTTGTACAAGCCAGAACCAGTCACGAAGCCGTTCGTGAGGTTCGCTATGCCTTTAATTGTGTTTGTGAGCTTCGTCTTCGATTCCTCCCAGCGCGATCCTCGGCGCTCCCATCCGATGAGCCATCCTGCTGCGAGGGCAGACCAATCCGTTCCCAGGCCAATTGCAACAGTTGAGTTCGGAGTTGGCGTCCAACCGTCTGTGCGAACCTTTCTATTCGGGTCGAGAATTCCGTATGTTTTGTCTGTATCAAGTAGTTCATCGAGCAGCTCACCAACTCGCTCGTCACCACCTGAGAGGTAGTAGAAGTATTTTCGATATTGAGGTTGAGAGATTCGGGCTTGCTTGGCGCTGTCACTCCAGTGTTGAATTCCATGACGGGTTCCTAAGCCCTTCCAGGAGCCGATATGGTATACATCGACCTCACCGGTGTGCCGAGTCAATGCCTCGGCAAAGCGATAAATATCTTCCCGACCAGTGCGGAGGAAGTAGAGCCAGAAGAACAAGTCAGGAGAGAGCTCGGAATTGTCCCATGCGTAGCCTCCGATATCGTAACGCCAAGTGTGTCTGTCGGTGTCATAGGTATGCATGAAATCTCCGTAGTCAAGGAACCCATACCACCTGCGTTGCTCGACTTGGTCTTGGTAAAACTTGGCCAGGAAATCGAGATGGTCTTCTAGAGTCTTTGCGGCATCGCTGCTGGTATCCGGGAGGCCCCAGTAAGACCCGAGCGCCTTTGTTTCCTTGATGTACTCAGGCTTGGCTACCAAGACGGGAGGGTTGTTGACATAGTTGACCAGCGTAGACAGTGTCTCTCGGGAAGGTGTTTGGTTGAATGCAATGAGTGAAATCTCGCTCGTCCTGGCAATACCATAGGGCGTATCGAAACCATCCTCCCAATCCTCATATGTGATTTGCAATGCATCAAGCTCGTCTTCGTAACCGTCCTGGCCTAAGCCATCATGGTATGGACGGAGATCTAACGGCTGTGCCGATGGACTATACAACCACAGTGTGATGCTTCCGGCGTCAGATGCACCGTCAGCAATATCGAGGCCAGAGGGGTAGCGCTTCCAGAAATCCCGGAGTCCTACCGCGAGGCCTCCTTGGGTCGCTCCGCCAAGGTAGGCGAGCCCTTCAGCACGAGTTCCACCAGGAATGTTGACCCAGCTTTGTCCAGCTTTGGTCCTCTTCTTCAGAGTAAATCCATCAGGTGAGAGTTGGCTGAGAGAGTAATCACCCCATGCCGGAATCCAATGAAGCCTGGAAGAAACTCGCGTGTCCCAAGTCGCGAGGTCGGGCAGTTCAGCTCCATCGTACTGGGCAGTCTTGACCGCTGTACCAGGATCCCTTCGTAGTCCTGTAATGCCTTGCACGGCCTCGTTAAGAAGACCACCGTCAACTCCTGCAATTCTGATGTGGCGGTTGTACAACTCTTCACCTTCTAGGGGAACGTCGAAGCGCAGCCCGATCCCAGAGATGAAGTCGGTTGTAGCATTGCCGTCGAAAACAAGGCTGTGGACAAGCTTAATGGACTCTGAGTTGGAGTACAAATAGAATCGCAGCACAAACGGGAGCCATGCATCATGGGAAGAGCCGTCCGTAGCCTGGTGATCTCCTTTGATGGTGACAAGGGCGCGCACAGAGTTCTGTTTTCCAACCGAGACGTCGCTGATGTGGCTTTCGAAGTTGTAGAAGTTGATGGACGAGTTTCCGCGAGCATCTGGAGTATCGGCAACCCCAGACTGCGAATGCAGGACCAACTTTCCATTCTGGCCGACCTTCTTGCCGTCCTTGGTTTCAATGGCCTTGACAACGGCGCTGCCAGTCTTGGGGAATGTGACGATGATCTTTCCGGTATCGACCTGGACCTCGCTCGAGGACTCAGTGACAACGATTCCCGAGCTTGCGTCGTCGGCTCGAGCCGAAGCAGTGGAGTTAATGGAACCATTAGATGCTGTCGCTTTGACGGTGTACTCTTCGGATGGAGAGTCCAGGCCCGGAATGGCGTGTCCGGTCCACTTCAAGGAGCCGTCGGACCAGTAGCCTGTGGCCCACGACTGAAGGTTGATGTTCTGGCCCGAGGTGCCCGAGATGGAGAACTTGGTAGACCCCGGCCAGTGCTTTCCACGTGGCCACGGGAGTCCGAAAGTTGTGCCTGAATGCAATGTCGGATTTTCGCCGAGCCAATGGACAGTCGCTGATGAAGAGCTAGAGTTCCCAGTCGCAGCCGAAACTGGAAGGCCAAAGAGGGCCGACGCGGCGAGGAGACATGCAGCTAACGGCGACATTGTGTGGCAGCGTCGCAATAACTAGATTGGGGAAAAGATGGCCCAATGACCTATGAGACTTTGCCAGTCAGTGTGCTTATTGGAATGCCTGTGTTCATGTTGACGGCGATGCATGCCGGTTTTATAAACGACCTTCACAGTCGATGACGCAAGCTCCCCAGTCGATGAGAATACTCGCAATTTCGGAGCATTGCCCTCTTGCTATGTGATAACCTCTGTCAGGAGATAGCGCCATCCCTTTCCACGCCTATTACGTCCAGTTGAAACCCTCGGGCGAAAGCATAACGAGCCCTGCTGGCCGGCTTTGCCTCTGTTCGCTGCCAGTCGAGGGAACATTTTCGAGCAACCTCGCACAAGCAATCACCCAATCACCGTAGATCATGTTGCCATATTCTGCCGCGTGCATGTTCGGGACGCTTGCGGGCCAGGAACGCGGGGAGATCAGCAGACAGGGCAAATTGCAGGGTAGCGCTCGGTGCCCAATCAACCGACAAGCGATGTCCCGAAAGTTACAGAAACACAGCTTAATACTATCTTGCAATGAGGGGGGAGGCTTATTGCGCTTCACTATAGTCCTGCTTCCTACATTGCATGTACTTCGTACCGCTGCTTATTGAGTACTTGGCACTTTCCCATCCAAGGAAGCGGACCAATTACATATCCATGTGCATTCATTACATTGGCAGTTAGCCCATGCCAGCTACCTAGTAGCTGACCCCCGTATGCGGAGAATCACGAAAGACGCTTGCCACCAATCGGGGCCCATGTCCTCCTTGTCCATGCCCCGCGAAGAGGGCCTCGAAGAGGGGTAACTCGGAAGAAGGTTTGCCTTCGGGACTTGGCTTGGGCCGGAGCCGGCGACAATACCCCGATTGCAACAGACCGAGACGGGACGGAACGAATCATGCTTTATGCAGGTTGATATTAAGGGGCTTGATGAGAAGATCTAGGTAGTCAAGGACCGGAGAGGTAATCTCCCGAACATTCTGCTGTTCTCAATATGCATTAAGGTACTTTGAGCATCCCGGATGGAAATATAACGACCTGGAACACATATTTGAACACCTCAACTCATCTGGAAATAACCACTATCCACAAATACCTTGTGTTATCTGCCTGTTTTCGCTTGAATAATTGTTATCAGAGCATCAGGTCATAGTTCGGAACCCGACGTTCTATTTCCGCCTCCCTAGTAGTAATCGGCTTTGATCGACGTGTAATTCCGATGGCATGATTGGCTCTGAACTAGTCTACCGGTAACTTCCCCTCACCTCGGGTAGATAACCTGCGACAGAACCATCGTCCAGTTATGTTTACCGAACAATCCTCTATCATCGTTGTGAAGAAGCCTTTTCAGTCAATTTGACTTTGATTCCAGAGCAGCTCCCATTTCGTACACTCTGTGAATAATCATGTCCAAGACAGTCTCGGTAGACGAAGTCGCCCGCCATGACAGGATCAGTGATGTCTGGATTGTTGTGAACGGAAATGTCTACGACATTACGGAGTTCGCACCACAGCATCCGGGAGGGCCTGAAAGTGAGTCCGACCTCCACATTGGGACATTAAGTGAAGAGGCATTACCTGACTGTGAACAAAGTAATATATCAATTCGCCGGGCGGGACGCCTCCGATGAGTACAACAAAATCCACGCCCCTTCCTTGATCCGGAAGACCCTCAAGAATAAATATGTCATTGGCTCGCTAGATGCGTCAGGTGTCGCTGATCAATGGACAATGCCGCCAAGTATTTCGGCCGTGGACAAGCTTGCTCAAACCAATACCAAGCCTCCCTTGAGTAACATCATCAATCTACACGATTTTGAGAGCATCGCTGCCCTAACACTCTCCAAAAAGGCTTGGGCATACATCGATGGAGCCTCAAACGACAACCTGACGCGTGATGCGAATTTGGCCTTTTTGAAGAGAACATGGCTCCGGCCGGCGGTGTTGCGCAATGTTGGAACCGTCAATACAAGAACAACGCTATTTGGATGTAGTCTTGACTTCCCTGTCTATATTTCGCCGACCGGTGCAGCTATGACCGCCGGTCGGGAAGGAGAGCTAGCTTTAGCAAAAGGGGCATCAGAGACAGGCATTATTCAATGCATTTCTACGCCAACCTCATATCCCCACGAGGAGATCCTAGGAGCTACGGCCCAGCATGCGTTGTTCCAACTCTACGTGAACAAGGACCGTGGAAAGTCGGAAGACCTCCTGCGCCGGATTACGGCGTCAGGAAAGGTCAAAGCAATCTTCGTCACAGCAGATTTACCAGTTGTATCGAAGCGCGAGGCTGATGAGCGGGCTAAAACTGACGACGTGGTTGCAGAAACAAAGAACAGAGCAGCTGTTAATGCAAAAGACTGGAAAGGATCTGGGCTGGCCCGGCAAACCGGCTCCTTTATCGACCCATCATTGAACTGGGACGATGTTTCTTGGCTACGCCAACTCACTGACTTACCGATTGTGCTCAAGGGAATCCAACGCTGGGAAGATGCTAGACTGGCGATGCAAAGAGGGTTCCAGGGCATTGTTCTGAGTAATCATGGAGGTCGAGCCGCTGATGGCGCCACACCCACCATCGTCCTCCTACTGGAGCTACATCGGAATTGTCCCGAAGTTTTTCAATCATTGGAGGTTTTGATTGACGGTGGCTTTCGAAGAGGTTCTGATGTGGTCAAAGCAGTTTGCCTTGGTGCTTCTGCAGTTGGCCTCGGCAGGCCGTTCGTATATGCTGTTAATTATGGTCAAGACGGCGTGAAACATGCAGTTAATAGTGAGATTGTCCCCTGGAAGGATTATGCCTACCTTCAAGAGCTGACGACGAACTCAGTTCTCCGAGACGAAATCGAAACGGCTATGCGCCTTTGCGGGATTGTAGATTTGATGAAGGATGCTCATCCTGACTACGTCAACACAGCCGACATTGACCACTACGTCTTCAAAGGTGGACACCCGTACGCTCGAAAAGTACTCAACCGGAAGTCTAGACTTTGAACGTTCATATCAGAAACATAGCGACCTGAGTGATTGCAATCTGGCTTAGCTCTATTGATTTAACTTCAAATGTGAACCTTCTACCTATTGCAAGGTCTAATTGTTGTCAGAATTGTTATGGAGAGGTGTGGACTTGTACCCTTTGTCTTTAGTAATGCAAGCACCCCAGCTAGTTTGGCTAGTATGACCTTACTATATCTTTAGTACCAAGGGGATCCACGTGAATTGAGAGTTATCTAGTCGGTGTGATGAGAAAAAAGCATTAACAAAACTGGCGATGGGCAGTTCGTTGTTCGCGTAAAAGCAGTGTAATCAAGGGAGTAATACATATAAAATTTGGGGTCTCTTAGCTCCATGCTTCTGTTCCTATTGTTAGCAGAGAATCCGCATGCTACTTAAAATCAATACGGGCTACTTTTTCTTTTTGTAGGGACGGTTTTACCAGAGAACTGGTAACTTAAAATGAACCAAAATCGTCTCGGAGTTTTGGAAGAGTATTTAGTGATCAT
The DNA here is from genome assembly GCA_013756995.1 of Neonectria neomacrospora. Taxonomy (NCBI): domain Eukaryota; kingdom Fungi; phylum Ascomycota; class Sordariomycetes; order Hypocreales; family Nectriaceae; genus Neonectria; species Neonectria neomacrospora. The sequence continues at coordinate 30,500 of JABSTB010000930.1, read as the reverse complement.
CGTCTTGCAAGTCAGGCCAGACGCCACATAAAATGATCGTGATAGTGGAAAATTCATTTTGATTTCAGTTCGTGATATTTGATGAACTATCCTATCCTCGGCACTTCACAGGGGATACTTATCAGCTATGTTATCGTACTCCTCCTGGGTCAATTGGGTGACAGATCCATGCTTCAAGCCAGTGGGGAATTTGGATGCGTCCGAAGCCACCCAATCTCCCGATAGAATATCAGAAGACTGGTAAGGAACATACTGGGTGTAGTCATCGAGAAGAAGGTGGTAACGACCCGGGGTTTGGTTGTCTGCGAATGACGCCGGGCCTTCAAGTGGACTTTGGTCACGAACGTATCCTGGAATCCGAGTCCACTTTCCAAACAGCCCGTTTGTAGTAGTTTCCTGGTACACCTGGTTGGTAGTTTCGTTCTTAAGAAATCTGGCAAAGGCACCTGGTTTGCCAAGATACTGGAATTCCTGGTCAATCAGTGGGGTGGTTGCGAGGGCCACGTAGTCGGCTGGGGCACTGAACGTGACGAAGTCCTTAGTTGTGGCGTAGCGGATCCGGTCGAGGTTTGCCGTGCCGGTATGATCTGTGTCCGAGGAGTCGTACAACCGGGAGGCCCAGAAGACATAATATTGCCCAGTCGCGTCATCCCAGACAGCAGATGGTGCCCAAACCATACCCGCTCTATCCCCTTCGACACTATTGAACGAAATAGATCAGTCAAAAATACCTGCAAATAAAGGGGGGAGGCATACGTTTGTAATGAAGACTCGGACCAATCGACCAAGTTGGAAGATCTCCAAACAACAATACCACGACTACCTTTTCTTGTAGCCCAGTCCCAAGAGAACCCAGCAGCATTTATGTCAAGATCTAGATGAAAACAATAAGACGTTCGTCACTTTCATGTTACCAAGCTAGACAAACTCACCAGTTGCAATTAAGAAATACTCAGATCTAGCAGAGGAGGAGGCGAGGAAGATATCTCTCACACCCTTTGTACCAACGGTTGAGGCAAGAACTGAGTCCCCGCCATTTAAGAATCTGAAGCTTGATGCACTGTTACCATTCGAAAGGTGCCATTGTACTTGGGGGTTGGCGTCGCTGAAGGTTGAGATGAGATACCCCACATAGCTTGTGTTTTGGCGAGGCGTAGGACTGCTGGCAACCAAAGTAGTTGAGAAGACTACGGTAAGGATTGATAGGAGATGCATGTTGAAAAGTTGTCGTCGCTCTCCGTGTAGAGGGGCCTTTCGTCGCTTGATTAGCCACAGTGAAAGAGGGAGCAACCGGCCCTAATAAGGACACGACTGTCAGGATCTAGCACCAATGGGTAAAATGGGTCTGGGTTTGAGTACTGTCTGAATCAAGCCTTTTGGAGCTAGGCACTTGATGTCTTTGGTGCGGTTACAAGAGATCGCTCATTCTGGAGATGCCGGGGTAGCACAGGGCCGAGTCGCCCACTCGGAGGATCGGCGGTCTGGGGAAAGCGGCCGGAGATGATTGGCGGGGAAACTAAATAAGGATATAGTCGATGCCCGGATAAAAGCCCAATTGGGATGTACAATCGACGGAGCTCGTGTCATGGAGTCACCAGTGGGAAAATGATGGCATGGCCATCCTTGGCCGTCCAGAGCAGCTCCAATCATAGTAATTGTGTGCCCTTCAGCATGTTTGTCCAAATGTAGAATGGATAGCACAGCGATCGGGGTCGTAGATTCGTTTCCGTGATAGGTTGTAATAGAGACTAAATCGCTCAATACCCTGGTCCCGGTGATGGAACACAAGAGCCAGATTCGCGCGGTTGCAACGAAGACTGAACAGTCTTTCGGATTTTCGAAGTAACAGCTAAGAAAATGAAGATCTGGCTAAAACCCAACGGAACTTGAAGTGGAACGACGTACGTTAAAATAGGCAACGATTGCATCGTGTTGCGAGAGCCACTCGCTGACAAACTAAACCAGGGTTGTAAGAATAGGCACAGCTGCGAAACCCAGTGTAGAAGTAAGTGTCTTAGTTCAACCTCCAACACGGCATTAGAGCTGTTTCCCAAAAGGCAATAAGTTTGTTATCTCGATCACAAGAATGGCAACTTCCTTTGATAGGCGCTACCCTACACTTTTGTGAGCTGAAAGAAAAGAATCGCGCGTGCTATGCGCATACAAAAAATGGTTATCGTATACAATGGTCGTTCAATTCTAGATGGGTATCGTCAAATAGTTTACAGCTTGGCAAACACGCCCTTGCAAGCGCCCTTGCCGAGCTGTACCAGGGTGCTCTTAGTCCTCATGTAGGCCCGGATTCCTTCGATACCGTTCTCAACTCCGACACCGCTCATCTTCCAGCCGCCCACAGGCATCTCGGCAGGAGACTCACCCCAGGTGTTGATCCAAGTGATGCCGGCGTCGAGCTTCTTGATAACCTCCTGCGCTAGGCCGACATCGGATGAGACGACGCCTGCGGCCAAGCCCATGGGCGTGTCGTTGGCTCGGGCGATGAGCGATGGTAGGTAATCCTCGGGATCCATACCGTGGGTCTTGTAGGGTAGGATACACATGACGGGACCAAAGATCTCCTCGCGAACAATGCGCATATCGTCGGTACAGTCGGTGAAGATGACCGGTGGTACCCAGAAGCCGTCGGCGGTAGGCAGCGTCTTCTGCGCGTCTAGCGAGCCATCATAGAGGACCCTGGCCTTGTCGACCTTTTGGCCATGTTGAATGTACATCTTGACTTTTTCTTGCTGCGCGGCGCTAACCATGGGTCCAAAGTTGGACTTCTCATCTTGGGGTAGACCCATACGGATGCCTTCGCGGCATCTCTCAATTAGGGCTTGCTCAACTTTCCTCAGTAGAGTGTCGGGAACAAAAACGCGGGTTCCGTTTGTGCACACCTGGCCGGTAGAGAAGAAGTTGGCAACCATGGCAACGTCGGCGGCCTCATCGACGTCGGCATCAGGGAGGATGACAAGAGGGCTCTTGCCACCAAGCTCCATGGTGATGCCCTTCATGCCCTTGGCAGCCTCGCTGGCGACCTTGCTGCCAGTGCTCACCTGGCCGGTGAAGCTGACCTTGGCAATGCCGTCATGAGCGACAAGCGGAGCGCCGGCACTGAGGCCGTCGCCATAGACGACGTTGAAGACACCAGGGGGCACGCCGGCCTCGACGTAGATCTCAGCCAGGGCGTTTGCGTGGAGAGGCGTCACCTCGCTGGGCTTGTAGACCATACAATTGCCGGCGGCGAGGCACGGGGCCGACTTCCACAGGGCAATCTGGATAGGATAGTTCCAGGCACCGATGCCGGCGCAGACGCCGAGGGGCTCGTGGCTGGTGAGGACAAAGGCATCGGCGCGAAGGCGGGTGTGGTGACCGGGGAGGCTGCCAGCAGCGAGATGGCCATAGTATTCGAGGACGTCGGCGCCGGTGACAACGTCGACAGTAGTGGTCTCAGACAAAGCCTTACCGGTATCGAGCGTCTCGGTGAGGGCGAGCTGGTCGTTGCGTTCTCGGAGCAGTGCGGCGGCGCGCAGCAGGATCTCGGCACGGCGAGGAGCCGGAGTCTGAGACCATGCAGGGAACGCGGCCTGGGCAGCGGCGACGGTATCGTTGAGCTGAGCTGGGGTAGTAGTGTAGATGGTTGCGAGCGGCTTCGCGGTGCTGGGGTCGACAGAGGTGAAGGTGGACGCGGAGGACGAAGATTCCGGTTGGGGCCGGCCCGAGTGGAAGGTGTGGATTTCGGTAGAGAAGGTCATGATGGATTGCGTGTGATGAGATGATGGGGAGAAGAAAATAAGGAGGAAGAAGAAAACGAGGGAAGGGAACCGCCCTCGGAGAAGGGTGGCACACGGAGTGTTGTGAAGATTTGCCGCGCCGAGCTTGAGGTATGACCGATGACGATAGCGGAGCGTGTTGCAGCGAGGTACGTACTTGGCCTTAGGTACGAATTGAGTCGCAAGCGAAGGGGGTGTGATTACATAAGAGGCAGTTCAGCTGGCAGACAAACACACTGGAACCCGACCCGATTGATCTAGGGGAGAGATACGGTGAGATGCAACGCGATGCGGATGGTGGATGCGATGGAGATTCGATGGACGTAGCGATGGAGATGCGATGAGGTACAAAGACCTAGCACTAGTCTACTAAGGTAACTAACTACAGTATATGTGGTGGGTGGGCAGGGGCAGCTAGGACCAGAACATGGCCCCTCCGTCCCTTAGAAAGCATGAATTGATCAATGAAAACGGCCAAGGGGAAAATTCAAGGAAGCGCCAAATGCCGAACGCGCTGGCTGAAGTGGGCGGTGGGGCTGAAGGAAGACTTGGAGCGCGAGAACTACGAGGCCACCGGGAAGAATGTCAAGAAGAGGAAACACAAGCCTTGGGCTGGAGTAGTAATAGATGGATGATGGTTGTTGGGATGGGGGGCAAGGTTGATTTAGCCAGCATTCTGAACTACTTACTTCCTTGCGGCATACGAGGGCCTCATGTGCTAGCCAAGGGAAAAACAGAGCAAGGCCCAAGAACGAAAACATACCTAGGTATCTAGTCTAGGATACAATCGCTGGAAGTTGCATCAGGTACCCTCCATACTGTGTGTTACCTTTCGATTTTACTTTCTACCAGTTCGAGATATCTTCACGTAGGCGCACAGCATCCCGCCCCTGGACCGGCCCGGGAGTGGGGGTTGGTTGGGTTGCAGCCACGCAGCGTCAGACCACGGGCACCTCGAAAACCTGAACTGCTGACGGCTGGAAACGGAAAATTGCAAACGGGAAAAAAAGAAAAAAGAAAACAAAGAAAAAAAAGCTCAAGAAACCATCAAGCCCACGTAAACAAAATGCCACCTGGAGACGCAACATCCATCCGAGTCCGCCAAGGAAGGCTGACAGCGCGGTACCAGTGACCCCTAGACTGCGGGGTCGTTTAGTGGGCTCTCACGTCATGCTTGGTACCGGCAACTCATTCACACATACAGTGCGTATTGTATCCCAAGATGCACTATGCTGCCCAAGGCTTGTTTGCCGCCACAGCCAAGGCATAAAAAAGACAGAGACAATCGCCTACTGCTGAGGCGAACTGGCCCAGAGGAACAGAGCTAGCAATTGGAACATGACCAAGGCCCGATAGAATTTACGTACTAAAGCCGAGGTCTTAATCAAAAGAGAAAAATAAATGAGAAGAAGAGGCTTACGAATGGATACAAGAAGACGAAACGCCGGCAAACACAACAAGCCCGAGTAAGAAAAATCTACATACCGACCGTCCTCTCTCTGTAAGAAAAAACAAACACCCTTCCAACCAACCGACCAACCACAGACGCTCAAAACATCAAATGCCCGCTTCGCCTTGCCCAACATGTCCAGCGTCCGGCAGATGGCTGACACATGGCGAGGTACACATCCAAGGCGGAGAAAAAACCCGGCATGTCCCTGCACCAACTGCGACAGTACACTGCAACTGCAAGACCCTGCCCAGGCCTTGGGGTCCTGGCAGCCTGGGATACCCGGCGATCCATATGCTGTATGAAGTACCAAGTAGCGAAACCGGCCAATGCTATCGCTCAATTCAATTCGAGCGCCCGGTGTATGAGTATGTTCCCCCTTCTCTCTGTGAACCCTTAGCGGCCTCGGCATGTACGTATTTCAGGCATGCTCGGTACTGCACCGTCATGAACGGACGATAATCAGCCCCAACTACGGATAACGGCGGGGATTTGGCGGGCCTCGACGCCATTGCGGCCGCCGGTTCATACCGGTGCGCGCTCACGACGCCCACAATACGGTACCGCCAACGGGCTAGCCGGGGGCACTGCCTACGTCACTGGCTGTGGGCGGCTGGCTATCCTCAATCCCGTCAAGGTGAGAGAACTCCACCTGCTCAGCAACGGCCACGGCCACGAGGGTACAGGGAGGAGGGAGCCAGACTCCTATTCTTACCTTAAACGGGTATCTTGGCCTATCTGGAACCAAGCAACCAAGCAGCGGTGCTTTGATACTGCAGACCGGAAGGGCAATCGCGGAAGTGTACGTCGTACATGTACAGCAGAGTACTGTACCAATGCCGAATCCGGCATCTGATGGTTGCTCTCCCGTCGTCTCGGCGCCTCTATCCTCATTCATCCACGGTCAACTCCGTTGTGTGCCAAGTACCTGATCCCTCCCTCCCAGAAGAAAAAGCACCATCTCGGCCTGCGCCTCCCTGCGACATGATTGCGAAACGCAAGATACGAAAAGACTATTCCTTTGCCTACTATCCACTAGCAGCTTATGCCAGGCCAACAACAACGGGGGTTGCAGAGAGAGGCCCCGGGACACAGTGCGGGTTGGCCATCGCGCGGCTACAGCGGCGAGCACGGCGACGGGGCCCAGGGAACGGCCAGAGACGGCCACGCCCGACCGCCGAGTGACGATGCAGACGGCGTCCACCGTGGATCCTTGCCGAAGAACCGTACGAGGAGAGGATCCGTGGAGAGGATCCGTTCGGCTGGCTCTTCGGTAGCTGTTTTGTTTGGTACGACCGTGCCGATGGGGGGCGGGAGTTGGTTGTACGGGCATCTAGAGTATGGGGTCCCGTTACAAAGATTCAAGATTTGGCTAATTGACCAAGGTTCTGTCGTATCGAGTAGGTAGTAGTAGTGTGTTGTACCGATTACCCTCACCGGCCTGTACGAAGTTGGGGGGGTTCCTCCTAGATAAGCAGCCCTTGTTGTACCAATTCTGCCGGACCCTCTGGCCGGCCTTAGATGAGAGACAACGGGAGAGACAAGAGGAAGTTGACGAATTCTCTCACTGCAATTGTCCATGTTAGCACTTGCTACCGGTCCTTCATCGCCTGTGAGACCGATCTGAATACGCTGGCGACTCCAGTAATTCAATCCTACCGGTGAATGTCGGTGAGAGAGACTTTTCCTTCCGCCCCGCCTCCGCCACCGTCGCGTCTCCAACTCGATCCTCCGCCGCCGGGTTGGCTTGGTGTTGCTCCACTCTCCACTCGGAATCGTCGCTAGCACGGCGAGCCCAGCGCGCCCGGCACAATTGTCCTCGTCTCCTCCACCCTCATGCTGGCTGGCACTAGTTACTGTGGTGCGCCCCTCGGTATGTACTTCGTACGAATAGCTTTGGTACTTTCTCGCACTAAGCTGACCTAGTACTGCAAGGTACCTTGTCGTCCTCGTACTGTGCTCTCAACCATCGAGCATTGCTTGATTGCAGGATTGTAGTCCGGGATTGCAGCCATCGATCGGCCCCGGACCCCCCCCACCTTGCTTGCGCAGAGTCGATTCTTTCAAAACACCCAGTCCAGCCTCGTCTTGACTGGAATCCCTTTTCTTCATCGCTACTCATCCATCCTCCTCCTCTCCACAACCTCCAATCCCCAATCATAGGAACGCAGCAAGGTTTCCTTGAACTGCATACATCAGCTGGACTGGTCATCCCGTGAGCATTGTGGTCATCATACCTATCCCACCGTTCATTCACCAATTCTTTCCCATCTCCCTCGCCAGTTCAACACCATGACCACCAACGCCCTGCCTGCTTCCGCAAGCTCCGCCTTCGACTACATCATTGTCGGAGGCGGCACTGCCGGCTGTGTACTGGCCTCTCGCCTGTCCACCTACCTCCCCGAGAGCAAGGTCTTACTCATTGAGGCCGGCCCCTCCGACTTCGACCTCAACAACGTCCTCGACCTCCGCGAATGGCTCAGTCTCCTCGGCGGTGACCTCGACTATGACTATGGTACCACCGAGCAGCCCATGGGCAACAGCCACATCCGCCACTCTCGCGCAAAGGTCCTCGGCGGCTGCTCCTCCCACAACACCCTCATCTCCTTCCGTCCCTTCAGACACGATATGGACCGCTGGGTTGCCCAGGGCTGCGACGGCTGGGACTTTGACACCGTCATGCGTCACGTCGACAACCTGCGCAACTCCATCACTCCTGTCCACCCCCGACACCGCAACCAGCTGTGCAAGGACTGGGTCAAGTCGTGCTCCACCGCCATGGGCATTCCCGTCATCACTGACTTCAACCACGAGATTGCCGAGAAGGGCCAGCTGACCCAAGGCGCCGGCTTCTTCTCCATCTCCTACAACCCCGACAACGGCCGCCGAAGCAGTGCCTCTGTCGCCTACATCCACCCTATCCTGCGTGGTGATGAGCGACGACCCAACCTGACTGTCCTCACCGAGGCCCACGTCTCTAAGCTCATTGTCGAGAATGACGTCGCCTCTGGAATTGTCCTCACCCTCAAGTCGGGCGAGAAGCACACCCTCAAGGCTCGCAAGGAGACCATTCTCTGTGCTGGTGCTGTTGACACTCCCCGTCTCCTCCTTCACTCGGGCATTGGTCCTCGTGCCCAGCTTGAGAACCTCGGCATCCCTGTTGTCAAGGACATTCCTGGTGTCGGCGAAAACCTCCTTGACCACCCCGAGAGCATCATCATGTGGGAGCTGAACCGCCCCGTACCCGCCAACCAGACCACCATGGACTCGGATGCCGGCATCTTCCTGCGCCGTGAGCCCACCAACGCCGCCGGTAACGATGGCGATGCCGCCGATCTCATGATGCACTGCTACCAGATCCCCTTCACCCTCAACACGGAGCGACTTGGATATGACCTCGTCCCCGACCGCTACGCCTTTTGCATGACCCCCAACATCCCTCGTCCTCGCTCCCGCGGCCGCATCTACCTGACCTCGGCCGACCCCAGCGTCAAGCCCGCACTTGACTTCCGTTACTTCACCGACCCCGAGGGATACGATGCCGCTACCTTGGTCCACGGCATCAAGGCTGCCCGTAAGATCGCCCAGCAGGACCCTTTCAAGGGTTGGCTTAAGCGCGAGGTCGCTCCCGGACCCAAGGTGCAGACCGATGAGGAGATTAGCGAGTACGCGCGACGCGTCGCGCACACCGTCTACCACCCTGCCGGCACCACTAAGATGGGTGACTTGTCCCGTGATGAGATGGCTGTGGTGGACTCCAAGCTTAAGGTCCGCGGTATTGGCAAGCTGCGCATCGTTGACGCCGGTGTCTTCCCCGAGATGCCCACCATTAACCCCATGGTGACGGTTCTGGCTGTTGGAGAGCGTGCAGCGGAGCTTATCGCCATGGATGAGGGCTGGAAGCTTGAGAACCGATCCCGCCTGTAAGCGATGACGAAAGATTGGTAGTTTGTCACCCGATTAGGCCGGCAGGGTATGGAGTGCTGGTTCATGTATCATAGAATATTGCCGCGTCGGCGCTTATAGCCGTATGCGGATCAGCGTATTATGAGGGTAAAATAACGCGAGATAGCGATGTCAAAGTTAAGACGTTCCGGATAAACTGAGTGAGCAATTGTGTGTACATGCAGCCTTCTGTGGGACTATTTAGGATAAAGTCGCCACGAGCGAGGTGCCCCGATAGGGAGAGCTTTGCCCTGGGATGGTATTGGAATGGCCATTCTCGCGCCCCACGTAAGCTTCGGGGAGATAGGCAGACTATCGGAGGAACTGCGGGTGATGGCCATTGGTTATGCGGTAAGTTCGACCGTCGGACCTGTCTACGGGCGAGGGTGCTGGCCGGGAGTAACGGGCCGACAAGGAGGTCTAGGCGGAGAGGCCGAGAGTCTGTGCTTGTGAGCTGAGAACCCTGCTACTCGGGAGAAGCAAACAGTAAGGAGAAGAGGCGTCGTTGTTGGTCATGGAAAACCAATGTAAAGTTGAGCTGAGTTAGGCGAGCAGTTGTGTTTTGGAAGTCAGCAGGTTGGGGGCCTGTTCCAGGAAGACTGGATGATGGATGGATGAGGTTGCCGGAGAAGCATGGGACACTGCCTATAGATGGCGTGCATTCACGATCCATGCAACGTTGTTCTCCTCGCACCCATGAAGCCCCCTGTTCGATGCGTGGGATTACCTTGCGGATAATCTCGAAATCGAGACGGGGACAACGACCGGTAAGATCGATCGGAAAAGAAGAGTAAAGATGGACCAAGAGGGTGTCTTTGGCAGGTAAGGGACGGATCGGCCGACAATTAGACCTACGGCCTTGTTCGCTGCTGAATGCGCAGAGAGTTGGTGGTCAATAACGAGCTAACGGCACTGGCTCGAAGTTTTAGCGACATGGAGGGCCGCGGAGCCGTGCATCCATCAACATGGGATATGGTGGGGAGGGAAGGATTGTGAGGGGTTGCTTGTGGGGGGCTGACCGGGAATTTCGGGGCGGAGGCTCTTGGACCGAAGGCGTTTGGTTGACGGATGTCAGGGCCGACAACTGCTGCAAGATCCACTTGGTTTGGTGTCGCATTGTTGACCCAAACCGACCGACTAACGACTGACGAGGGGCGTCGTGTGTTCAAAGTTGAAGACCTCGCGTGAGCGAGGGCAAAAGGGGTGCCCTTATAAGCCCGGTCCGTCCAGCCGCCCGTCAATCTGGCTGATCATCCATCCAGCTGGGACGTGTCGTTTGTCGAGATCATAGCAGGAATTACGGCGAGACTTATTAGGCCTGAGCAATATCATCCATCTGCTGGTTTCTCCATCCTCAACCTCGGGCGGTATTGTTGTTCGGTCGACCTACACAGCCATCTCTTCTTCTTTTCACTCGTAACCACGAATACGCCATCCTGAGCCTCGATTCTTGCCGTCAATCGCTGGCGAGTCTTTGTTCATAGCGAAGTGCTGGGATCTTGGTGAGCAGCGCCTCCATTCACGACGCAAGGAGCAACAGTCGCAACATCAGTCCCAGAACCATGGCGACATCCTCAGTTGACCTACCCCCACAGCCCGAAGAGGAGGCCACACAGCCAGCCATACTCGATCGTGCCCGCGGCTTGGCGTCCGCTATTGGTGCAGCTGCAGTGGCGGTGGCAGGGCACCATGGGTTGGGAGACGTCGTCTTGGGAGGGAATGGAGAAGGAGTTTATAGAGCTTCCGGAGAAGGAAAACGGGGGGATGGCGATGGAGACAGAGAAGGAGGAGACAGACGCGAAATGGAGGAAATGGAAGGCGTGACCTCAGAACCACTAACAGCACCATCGGAACCAGAATCGACTGAAGCAGGCAGCGGAGGGGGGTTCTTTCCAAATGAGACGGATTTGACAGGCCGACGGGGCAGGAGCGCGCTCTCCCGTTCCCGCCCACTGACAGGCCGTCCGGATAATACAAGCCCCTCGTACCATCCGCTCACCTCCAAAGCCACGCCCACCACTGCAACAGTAACGGCAGTAACTACGACTGCGACATCCATCGCACATACACATGGCGGGCGAATCATCAAAACCCGGCACCGACCAACTGCATCAGCTTCAATGACCAACCTGGCGGCAGCAGTGGCAGCAGCAATCGCGACATCCAAGGCAGCGAAAGCTACGCCCGCGGCAGCAGCGGCGCCAGCAAAGACAGCGGGCTCAGGAGCATCGACAGCCTCCGTTCTGTCCAGAACCATGACCCCACGAGCATCGACTCCACAAGCGGCGGCGACGACACCGCCCGTAGTTGCGTCTGCGACAACCTCATCAAAGCCCTCCTCCGTACCCACCAACATGACCGCCACCGCCGCCGCCGCAATTGACAACGACGCTCCCGTCCTCTCCTTCTGGGGCCCGAAGCCCGTCCCTCTACCCTCGCGCTTCGCCCGAATCAAGCGCAACCTCATTCGCGGTCACGAGGCCGAACTTGAGGCGAGCTGGGTCCGCCTCATCAATGCTCTTCGTGCCGAGGTTGATCACATTGAGGCTCTCGGTGCTCACCTGATCCCATCCATCGAGTTCGCCGACATAGACGACACATCGCAGTCCGCCCGCTTCGGTCGTGATCTCCGGCGCTACGGCGTTGGTGTCATTAGAAAGGTGGTCCCGAAACCTGATGCTGACATCGCCGTGCGCGAGACGGTCCAGTACCTCAACAGCAAGAGCCGCATCAAGGCCCAGCAACATGACCCCGCGTGTTTCGACTTCTTCTGGACCCCTGCCCAGGTGCGCGCTCGCGCTCACCCCGGCGTTTTGACCGCCCAGCGCTTCATGATGAACCTTTGGGAGACCAGCCCCGACGACCGACTCGTTACCCGACTGCCCATTACCTATGTGGACCGGCTGCGGGTACACGGAGCCGGCGAAGCCCGGCCCCACGACCTCAACGTTCCGCCGCTCGAACCCCCACAGTCGGCCGATGACTGGATCAAGGCCTTGGAGTCTTCCGCCGGCATCATCGCCCAGGTCGACAACGGCTCTCTCGAGCGCTGGGAACCCGACGGCTACCAGCACGCAGGGACCTACAACCATGTTTTCCATGGCCGCTGGGAAGACCACGACCCGTGGGAATGCGCTAGCCGTGTCTCTGCTACCATGGATCTCTACAACGGCTACGGTGCATGCACTATATTTCGCATGTTCCAAGGCGTCCTGGCACTCTCTAACGTAGAGCCTGGCATGGTACGACTTTTGCCGTCCCCCAAGCTCGCGACGGCCTACTATTTACTTCGGCCATTCTTCAGCACCCGGACTCCACCCCCGGACCTCCGCAGCGGACCTGAGTGGGAGGCATATCTTGATCCGAGCAACTGGAAGCTTGAGAGGGATCCTGATTCCATTATACATGGGGCTGTTCCCGGTCACGCTCAGAGAATCACCGAGCACTGGCATCCCCATCTTCATTTGAGAGGAAGTATGATTACTCTTCCCACCCTTCAACCCGGTGACTACATCTTTTGGCATCCCGACCTCCCATATTATCTCTCGAGCAACAACTATGGCCTCAAGACCCCGAGCGGCATCAACGACAACGTCAGCATGCTTTTGTACGTTCCTGCGGCCCCTCTAACCCAAACCAATGCTCTTTACCTGGCTCGCCAGAGGAAGGCCTTCCAACGGGGTCATCCAGGCCCTGATTTTGACTCTACCGGCCTGGGAGCTGTTGTGGAAGACGCCGATACACGCCCTGGTGAGAAGGAGATTGCTGAGTTTGGCGGTCCTGCCGCCTTGCAGGCAATGGGCCTGGCTCCCTGGGAGGTTGCTGGGACTCGCGCCGGCACACCACCCAGTGACAGGCCCAAATCCAAGGACGACGATCTTGAGATGGAGGCTGAGGCCGAGACGAAGAGCTTGATGAGCGCCTCATCCAGCTCACATGCCGAGGCCGAGGTTGTTCGCTTAGCCAACATTATTCTCTTTCCAGATCGATCCATGCTGGGGTACTCTGTGTAAGTGGCTACAAGTGACCCAGTGTTCATTCACCGCCAGGTCAGGACACTTCTGTTGGACCGTACAAGAGACATGTGTATATACAGGGCTGGGGCATATTTTGCATCAATCTGGCGTTGACTGTTTAGGCTTTGATGGTTCTGGCCCCTCATGGGATGAATCATGGCATCGCATATAATTGACATTGAATCTTTATTACAACACTCATGAATCTCATTTCCAATAGCCCAGAACGCCGTCCCCTTTATACTTCTCCTCTATATACTAACATCTTCTAGCCATGAGACAATTTCCGAGACAATATCCCTTGCATCGTCGCCCGATACTTGCTGACGAGATCCAAAAACTCCAATGTCGAGTCCAGAATCTTGGACTGAGGCCTCAATATCCACTGTCATCTATGGCATAACGATGTTAGTCTCTCCGCTAGAGAAATAATATTTGTTGAACAACTTACCGGGTAGTCTTTCTTAACTATGTTATCCTGCATCTGCGCATAGGATGCAAGGAGAGCAGGCCTATCGCTAGAGTCTCCCACTGCCCCATCTGACATCAACTTGATCCGCCCAGCACCTGTCTCTGGTTTGTTCGGGAGACTAAGGAAATTCACGAAAGATGTGATGTTGACTCCAGTCCAGCTGTTAATTTCCCAGAGACCAACGTCTGTTCGGCCTTCTGAGGTGATCAGGTGGATGTCTTGCTGAATGGCCGCAGCCACGTCAACGATCGACAGAGCCTTGGGCGTTACTACCCTCAGCGGGACCAGGTTCAACGTCGGGTAAGTGGACGGAAGACCATGCTCCGCGGCTCGATTTGCGAGGTAGATGCCAAAGATGACCGACGCGACATTCTCTCTCTTGGCGAGGACCTTGGCGTATGCTGCTAGGAACAGAGACTGGGTGGAGATTCCAGACTTAGCAGCAGTCTTTCGAATGGTGGTCAGGTCAGAGAGTGCGGACCTCGCAAGGTATGACACTCGCTCTTTCACATCATGTGGGGATGTACGCTCTATAGGTGATGGGGTGTCTTGTAGGTACTGCGTCCAGAACGCTCGTCTGGCCTCGCGGGCATTGTAGGATACCTGATCGACGGTCCACTGCCTCCATTGCGAGATGCCAAAGTCGGGGTTCACAGCGGCACCGCCTAACAGATCCGAGAACCGCTGCAAGAGAGCCGGAAGACTGACTCCATCATAAAGGGCATGGTGCAGCCTCAAATGGAACGTCCACGACTTCATCTCGTCTTGTTCCACTCGGGCCCTTATCAACGGCTCAAGCAGGTGGCCTTTTTCGTGACTGTGTGTTGATGATCTCAATGGAATGCGATGGTCTTTGAGAATCGCCTGCAGGAATGGAACCTCTTTGGAACCGGTGGCAACAAAACATGTCCGCAGAAGTGTCGTTTCAGAGACGAGTTTATCCCAGGCCGCCTGGATGCTCTTTAACTCAGTCGGACCCTCAATGGTGAGTGGGAATTCCGGGTAGAAGACACACCCATCTGCATTTTCCCATGCGCTCAACATGTAGACTTGCATTGGAAGAGCTGGGAGGAGTTCAACCTGATCTTTGGATACGTTAAACTTCGCAAGAAGCTTGTCAGTCTCGGCAAATTTGGACGCTTCCCAAGACGGGAGGCTTGCAATAGCCTGTGTTTTGCTACGGGGAGAAGCAACAGCGATCTCGGCCATGTGGGAAATGCTAGTGGCTCTGATGAGATCCTGGGGACGTAGGTTGATGTCCTTTCTGCGGAGCAGCGACGCCACTTTGATCGCACTGATGGAGTCGAGTCCGAGATTGTAGAGATTGTCGGACTTCCTAATTGACGTGACCGGAACACTCGAGACTTGATGAAGTGTATTTCTGATTTCCGACGTGGTTTCGTCCCATGTTTCGCTCTCGTTAAAAGGCTCTTCCACGACCGCAGAGCTCCCGGGCGAGACGACATCCTTGAGCAGGATCGACGTCATGCCACAAATTGAGACCCCTTGCTCTTCAAAGGTCAGAATGTCCGATGCGTCCGACGTCATAAAGAATTGCATAATTGCGTCAAGGTTCCTGATCAATGATTCAGGACCTTCCGTCAAGCAATACTCGGGTTGGCATGCAACTCTCCAGATGAGACTATCGGCCACCGCTTCAGTCTCAACGCACACGGGGTACTCAGTCGCTGATGATCCCCCAACTGACTTCAACATCGGGTCAGTCGTCTCAGTTCCAGGCGATCTCTGGAGGATGAAAAGGGTGTTGAACAATCCGAGCCCATCGACATTGGCAGCGAGCTGTGCTTTTCGGAGGGGGTAGTTTTGGAACTCGCGAATGTCTCCCATATTTTCTTCTAGGTACCGCAGGAAGGCCGATGGGGATCCATACAGAACACAGCGCAGCGCGACGGTGTTCATTGTCGGAAACACGAGATTCTGGGCTTCATCAAAATCGCGACCAGAGACGACGACTCCGAACGTTACGTCGAGAGTCTGCATCTGCTGGGCTAACATAATAGCCCAGCAAGCCTGGCACAGAGCTTGGAGGCTGATGGATTGTTGCTTGCAGAATGACATGATCTCTGAGAGACGTAGCGTTGACGATTGCTCTCCTCGCTGCAGTTCCGTCGTGTGCTCATCACCTCGAAGCTCCTTCTGGGGTAGAAGTGTAGGCGCGGCTCCCTCCAAGTATTGATTCCAGAAATCCTTCGCGTCTGAGCTCTCAACGGCTGTGACATGGGAAAGGAATGAATCCACGGAGGCTCTCGACGTTTGCTTTCCATAGTAAGCGGCTTGAAGATCTTGGAAGAGTAGGCTGAGGGACCATCCATCATAAAGAGCATGCGCCATTGAGAGAACAACGAATCGCTGAGGCCCAAGTGTGGCAAACGTCAGCTGGAACAAGTGTTCTTGTGCTTTCCCATCTCTCGCCAACTCTGTTGCTTTGGCAGTGATGCGGTTGACATCGCCGAATTGATCCAAGCGGACATGCTGAATATCAACGTCGGGTGTTTTGGACACAATTTGGCAGTACGTCAAGTCTAGACCGTCAACGGCAACCTCGAGAAAGCTCGTCCTCAAAATGGGGGAACGATTGATGACTTCCAGCCACGCGTCTTGGAGAACACTCGTGTCCACGGAGTCAGAAATTTCGAGGATATCGTGGTTGTAGTACGATTCGAAATTAGACTGGATCATCCCGGCAACCATTGACTCTTGAAGGGGCGTAGGTGGGAGCGCCGTTTCAATATTCTCCAAATCGACACCTGAGCTTTCCAGGTACTGCCATAGCTTGCTCTTTGTGTCCTGGAGTGAGCCATTGGCGTTGGTGGCTTCAGTGCCGGTTGAGATTGACCTGTTCAACTCTTCAATGATCTTGGCAATTGATTGACAGCGCATGATTTGCGAGGGTGCTAGGTAAACATCTTGTCTCTTGAGCTTGGCCGACAGTTTGATGATATCAATGCTGTCAAGTCCAAGCTCTAGAACGGTTACCGATTCTGACACGTCCTGGGATGAAACATTGGCAAGCAGAGCGATTTCCAGCTGCACCAAGAGAGCCTTCTCGGTCCACTGGAAGTCCTCGACCACTTCGGCTGGGGCACGGGCAGTCTCAACATCTTGGCTGGTCGTGTTTTCTTGCCTAGTTCCGATTGGAACTTCGCTGTCTGGAGCCTCTCCCATGAGGATGATGTTTTGCTCAAGCTGGTCAAGCAGCTCTTCCAGCTTTTCAGGTGTGGCTATTTGGCCTTGCGCAACGAGAGTAAATCGGAGGTTACCGTCGCGTGAAGAAACAACTTCAAGAGCAAGTGGATAGTCGGGGCTCCCGTGATTGTCAACAACCTTCCATGGGAACGAGTCTTCGTCCCGAGGTGTCTCAATCTGGAAAGCAAAGAGATTGTCGAATAATGCCTTGCCGCCTGAACACCATTTCTGAATGTTCTTTAGAGGAACATGTTGAAAGTCGAGAACCGCCATGTTGAAGTCGTGACATTGGCGGATGAGCGACGACCAGGTCTGTTTCTGGAGGCGCTTGGAGTGGAATGGGACTGTGTTAAAGAGCGGACCAATTGTGTGCTCGATGTTTTCCAGCTCGATCGCCCTGCCTGAAACTATGACGCCAATAGTTGCACGGTTTGTCAAATAGTTCTGAAGTGTAGCAGTCCACAACGCCAAGGATACTGCTTGGAGGGTGACATTTTGTGACGATCGCACCGGCTCCAGTGCCTTTGCCGGCATTTCTCGCACAGATGTGACGGAAATTCTCTCTGTTTGCTGTCCGAGACGTGGCACGGGCGCGAAGGACCACCCTTGGAGGTGTTCCTCCCAGAATTTCTTGCAGTTGACGTGTCTCAACAGCGGGCCGTGGCTGAGCGCCTCCAAGAAAGGCGGACCAGATGCTGCTTCTCTGCCGTTGTACTTTGCCATCAACTTGTCCATCATGAGATCAAAGCTGTTCCCATCATAAAGGGCGTGGAAGATATGGATGACAAGTCTTCTGGAATGGGGAGTTGTGAGATATGTTAGTCGTAGTGGCGTGGTGATGAGCAAGGCATTTTGTTGGATCCAATCCTGCTTCTGTTCCTCCAGATACTTTCCAAGACGTTCATTCTCTTCGAGAGTGTGTTCCTTCCAAGCCAGAGACATGTTTTTCAAAGCCACCTGAACAAAACCATCTGTTGTTGGGACGAAAGCCGTTCTGAGGATCGCTTCCGACTGCACCAGCTGTTCCCACGAAGCACGTAGTAGCTCTGCAGATGTTGTTTCTGCAAGCTCCAGCTGAAAAGTGTTGAAATAAGCATCCTGCAGCTCGCTGGTCATGGTACGAGAAATGATGCCTTGTTGAAGGGGCGAGCAGGGAGCGATGTACTCAATGTCTGCAGGCTTCACGCCGAGTCCACGGCAGGCAACACCGCGATATCGATGACCACATGCCTGTATCGATTGCTTTACTTCTCGAGTGGACTTGTTCTGCTGGATCGTAGAGGTCTTTGCCAAAAAGTTGGCAAGGTCTCCAATGATTGGATACTTGAGAAGAACAACTGGCGAGGCGGCCTTGAGGCCTCCAGCCCTCAAGAGAGCCGATAGTCTCAGCGCAGTGATCGAGTCCACACCAACATCGAAGATGCTAGTTGATGAAGTCAAATCTCCAGACTTTATATCACTGAACTCGGCTAGAGCTTCAATCAATTTTCCCATAGTCTCAACAGCAGCAGTCGAAACAGGTGTCGCGGCGGCGTGAGACAGCTCCATCAGTAGCTCGGGTGAGAGCTCGCTGAATAGCTTCTTAAGTTCCTTGACCTCAGCTTTGTTGTTTGAAGAGAGTGGGATGTACGGGAGCGAGAAGATGTAGGTTGGAATCATGTAACCTGGAAGTCGTGCGCGGCAAGCCTCCTTGGCCTTCGCGCCTAACCCTCCGTCATCTGAAAGGACTTGAAGGTTCCCGCCCCTTGGGTTCTGACCAACAACGAAAGATACAAGCACATCCTTCCCACTTGTCCCATGTCGAGTCACAATGGTAGCGGTATCTTGGATCTCGCTGACGCCAGTACGGATGGCATGGTTGATCTCAGCAATTTCAAGTCGCTGTCCACGTAGCTTGACCTGGTCATCTGCTCGACCAAGAAATTCAAAGCAACCATCATGGAGCACTCGGACGAGATCTCCCGTCCTGTAGATCTTCTCGCCGAATTCTTTCAGAGTAGGAAAACGTTCCTCCGTGAGCTCGGGTCGGTTCAAGTAGCCCTTGCCTACTAGCTTGCCTGAAACGCACAGCTCACCAACTCCACCACGAAGGACCGGAATCTCGGTGCCTTGGCGAAAGATGTATGAGCCAACGTTTGGGAACTGTTTTCCAATGTTGCTCGGCCGACCATTGACTGGAACGCGTTGATACATGGTCACGCCAATGGTTGCTTCGGTGGGCCCGTAAGCGTTGTAGATGACGGCCTTGGGTCCCCACACATCCAGGATTTCCTGCTTCAACTGCTCACCACCAGTAATGAACACTCCACGACAGAGACTTGGAACCTCATCTGGGTGGGTGAGACGAGCCAAACTTGGGGTCAAGTCAATGTGTGTGATGTCAAGTCTGTTGATCGTGGCTGTCAAGTCATCCAAGATGAGATCCTTGGGTGCTGCAACAACAGCAATGCCTACCGACCAGCTCCAATACTGCTCGAGAACAGAAACGTCGAAATGTAGTGCAGCAAACTGTAGCCATCGGGAATCGGGGTCCCAGTGTCCCTTGAACAGCCCCTGGAAGGCCATCATCGCCTGTACGGCGTTTTCGTGCGTGATCTCGCATCCTTTTGGCGTGCCTGTGGTACCTGACGTATACAGACAATAGCAAGTATCCGAAGGTACAATGATTGGTTTGTATCCAGGCTGAGGTAGTTCCAAAGCCTCAAGAGAGGTGGTGTCAATAGTAATGACCTCACACTTGACCTCGAAATCCAGGGAATTCGGGTCCGTAGTCAACAGGCAGGGGGCTTTTGAATCCTCGAGGATGAATTGCTTCCGTGCCATTGGAGCGGTGGAATCCAAAGCCACAAAGGAACACCCCGCCTTCAGGATGCCAAGGATGGCAAAGTACGCCTCAGGGCACTTGTCAAAATGAATCGCCACGATGCTTCCGGGGACAGCCTTCTCTTTCAACATGTTTGCCACTTTGTTTCCCATGCAATCAAACTCTTTGTAGGTCCATTCTTGCTTGATCGGAATTTCGCCGTCGAACCCAGACACAAACTCAAGAGCTGTCTTGTTGGAAGTGGTGATTGCCCCTGTTTCGACAAATTGATGAAGGAGTTGAACCGGGGCAACGATGGTTGGCGAGACTGCTGGTAGTATCGAATAAAGGTGTGGCGCCTTGGTACAGGTGTCATCTTCTTGGCCGGTTGGATTGCAAGCGATATGCGTCAAAGACATCTCAAATTGCTCAACCAAGAGCTTTGCCTGTTCCTGAGGGAGAACATCACTGTAGTAAGTTATGCTGAGACGGAGTTGATCCTTTTCAACCGGTTCAATCTCTAGGGAGACAGGGTACTCAATCATCGCCTCGTCCTCGACTGCTTTCCAAGGGGCCACGGGCGATTCTGCAGTATCCATCTTCTGGTAGGCGATGAGAGTGTCAAAGGTGGTCCCAGATGGGTGGCCGAGCCATTTCTGAACCTGACTAAGAGGCGAAAACTGGTGTTTGTGGAGATGTTGGTTGTACTCCATCATGTACTTGACCAGATCCGCATTCGACGTGTTGTTGGACGCCACGATCGGGACCGTATTCAGGCAAGGAAATGGTGCGTCCTTCGTCTCGTCTGTCGTTCTTCCAGATAGGGCAACCCCAAAGATGACAGAGCTTTCGCCCAAGTAAGACGCGATCACTCGCGTCCAGGCAGCCTGTATGGTGGCCTGAATGGTGATGTTCGAAGCCTGTGTTGCTTGCTGTAGGCTGGAGAATGCCAGTGCTGATATAATTGCGTCCGCCTTCACGACACGGTTCTCTATACGTAGAGGAGTCATTACGGGGAACTTGTTCACGACTGTTTGGCTCGCCTTGGCTTGCCAGAACTCCTTCTCCTGTGTTTTCCCCTCTAGAGACTTGCATAAGATAGTGCACAAGGCTGGTTCGATCTTGGGGAAACCGAGGGGCTCTTGGTTCCTCAACAACCTTGAGAGCTCGTTCAGCATGAGCTGAAGCGATGAAGCATCATAGAGAGCGTGATGGATAATAAGGTTCATGCTGATCTGACCGTCTTTCTCAACCATCACGACTTTCCATGGTGGGAGACGTAGAGAGCCATGCATGGCATCCACCATGTTCTTCTTTTGCTGCAAAAGATCCAGATCTTTACTCTGAAGGGCTCGGATCATCTGCAACGGGGGTTCAGTCGATCCTGGACGGTATCTAACCATTGCGAATGAGGCATCTCCATGGTTGACGGGAAGGAAGCCGGTTCGGAGCATCGGGTGGCTAGTTTGAAGAGATTTCCAGGCCTCTATCAAGTTTTCAACCTTGACACTCTGATCCACGTCGTAATGGACTGCATTCAGGTAGTGATCTCCATTGGATTGTAGGAAAGATGCAATCATGGCAGACTGAACTGGTGTGCAAGGCAGTATCGCCTCAACCTTTGCATCAACGGGCAGGTTTGTTGACACCTGTGAAGAAACCTGCCTGGAGAATTGATCAAAATCATATACACGATGCGAGTCTGGATCTTTCTTCGTGGAGTTCTCTAGAAGCTTGGCTGCTATTTTGGAAGAGGTCGGGCATTCGATCACATCGGATGCTGAGACATTGAACCCCTCTTGGCGAAGGATGGACGCGATCTGAACCGCATTGATACTGTCCAAGCCAAGTTGGAAAATGGTTGTCCGGCGACGAATCTGGGACTCAGCCATCCCGGAGAGTCGAGCGAGAACCTGGCGGACTTGGGTTTCTAGCTCACTCCACTCTTCCGTGCTTTCTTGCGAAGGAGTCGTCCCTTCAGACTTTTCCTGCCGAGGCTTGAGCGCGATAAGACCAGAACTGATCGCTGTCGGAAGGTGCTCTCTGTCCATAAGAGTTGCATGAGGTGAGGTAACAGTCGACTTGAGCAAGAGCTTGAATGCTTCTGCTAAAGCTGTTGCGACGTCTCCCGTCACTAGACTCATATCGCGATGAATGTTGATGACCAAGGAGTTCAGACTTGGACATGGGACAACCTCGCAGACCAGCGGGATATCCATGTCTCCAGAATCACCCTCAAGGGTCCAGACTTTGCTGTCGATGTCCTGTAAAGGCTTCTGAACGAGTAGAAGGGTGTCAAATAGATGTCTGCCCGTCCGATTCACTTTGCGCTGGATGAGACGCAGAGGGGTGAATTGATATGCCAGAAGTTCAGTGTTCATTTTTTGCAAGTGCTTCGACATCTCAATGTTGCTGCAGTTGGGAGAAAAGTTGGCTCGAACAGGGATCGTATTGAAGCATGGGGCGATCAGTCTGTCAAGCCCTTCCATGCTCAGGGTTCGACCACTGACGACGTTTCCAAAACAAACATCGGGGCGCTTATGTGCCATGGAGAGCACATTTGCCCAGCTGGCTTGGCAAACTGCCAGCAGTGATGTTCCAAGATTTCGAGTTCGTGTTTGGAGCTCTGTGAGAGGGAGGTCTAGAGATGTCGTATGGGTGCATTGATCCATCTCACTGGTCATAGCAGCAAAGAGACTTGATGGACGGTAGCCATTGAAGTGCTCAAGCCAGAATTGCTCAACATCGCTAGGCAGTTCCATTGCTGTCCGGAGGAACTGCTTGTATGATGCGGGCGGTGGTAGCTGGATACCTCCCGCCAATGCTTCCACTTCTTTTAAAAGTCGTTCCATTGCAACAGCATCATATAGAGCATGATGGCAAATGAAGGAGAGAAACACAGATCCCCTGTATCGCAAAAGAGCAAGAGACACGGGAGGCTTGTGAGAATCGATTGGGTCCGGGAGAGTTTTGAGGTGTTCTTGGACCGCGCCATCAAACGACGGCTCGCTCACCTCCAAGTTCATCCAGGGAATGTCCCATTCCTTAAGAATGACTTGCGCGATCGCTCTTTGGGAATCAGAAGTGGTGATGAAGCAAGTGCGGAGGATCTCATGTCGTTGAGCCATAGTTTTCCAGTAGGATTTGATAACCTCAGGCTCAACGTGTAGGCGCAGGAGTATCCTGTTGTAATAGCTTCTATGGCCACGCGAAAGCATCGCTTCTTGGAGAGGCATACAAGGCAAAACGTCCTCGACAATCTTGCCTTGCTCAGCAAAGGTGTTTCTCACAGAGTCGACAAAAGCAGAAGAAAAGAAGGTTACAAGATTGGTCTCGCCCTGGCCCTTAACATCTTGCGAGAGATGACGTGCAAGTTGTGCAACTGTGGGATGTCGCAAAATTTCAGACACAGCAACTCGTCTCTTCAGTTGAAGTCCCAGCTCGCGGCTCAGTTGAATTGCCGATATAGAGTCCACTCCCAACATAGTAAGCGGGGTCCATCTTCCGACATCTTGTCTCAAAGACTTAGTTGCGCTGGCGATGGTCTCGGCCACGGCTGATTCCATCGAGGTCCAATCACCATCGTCGTATGCATCCTGCAACAAGCCCGAAACAGTCTCGAGATATTGTTGCCCAAGGTTCTCAAAGCAAGCACGAAGACGACGGTGATCAACCTTGCCGCTAGGTACAAGTGGAAGGGTCGACACAGGTACCAGGTACGAAGGGACCATGTACACCGGCAGTCGGGATTGCAACAGCGCAAACAGAAGCCGATGGGTGTCAGAATCGACCTCGATCTCGCGGAAATCAGAATGCCCCATCTGTGGCACGTAGAACAAGACCAGCTGCTCCGCTGCGGTCACCCCCCGTTGAGCTAGGAGAGTCACGGCAGAGCCCGCCAGCCCAGTGGACGCAGCAACGCTGTTAATCTCACTGGTCTCTATCCGTTGCCCTCTGAGCTTGATCTGGTTGTCCATGCGGCCAAGGATCAGCATCGATCCATCGGCTAACATTCGGCCCATGTCACCCGTACGATAGAGACGACCATACTGGGGATGCTGAACGAACTTGCCCGACATTAATGCGGGCGTTTTGAGATAGCCCTGGGTGACTTGGGAACCACCAAAGCAAAGCTCTCCAACCCAACCTAGAGGAGAGATTTCAAGGCTGTCGGGGAAAAGGACGAATGCTGAGGTGTTCGCGAGCGCATGTCCCAAATGTCTAACATTGTCGCCAGAGGCCATCTTTTTGATGGTGCAAATGTTGGTCAGCTCGGTTGGGCCGTAGCCCTGCCACAGCTTGTCCTGCCATTTGTCTAGAACGGGTTGCGTCAGCGGCTCACCGGCTGTGACGATGAACTCCACACTGGGAACGTTGCGAGGCTCAATCAAAGATGCCACAGTGACCGTCATGCTCAAGTGTGTTGCATCGAGTACCTGGATCGACTTCTCAAGGTCCTCGAATATAGTGTCGTTTGTTCCTGAGCAGAGACACATTCCCATATGCCATGTGTAGAAAATTTCAAAGACAGACACATCAAAGGCTTGCGAACAAGTTTGCAAGAGACGGCCTTGGGACTTTGAGCCAGCTGGGTATGTCGATTTGAGAACTGAGAGATTGGACATGATGCTGTGCTGTTGAACAGCCACACCCTTGGGAACCCCAGTGGTACCAGATGTGTAAATTATATAGGCCAGTCGAGATCCATCAGTCGGAACATTGAGATTGGTGCTTGGCAAATCGTCCAAAGGGGCAGACTCGACATCTATCGAATAAATTCCATAGACAGAGGGGAGAGTAAGAGACGAGACATGATCAACGAGGCAGTACTTGATTTCGGCTTGCTTCAAAATGTCCTGAGTACGAGCAGCAGGGGTCGAGGGCAAGATTGGAAGATATGCGCAGCCCGCTTTGACGATGGCCAGTATGGAGAGATACAACTTTGGTGACTTGTCCATGACTATCGCAATCACTTCTCCAAGTTTAGCGCCTTGGTTCCTTAGATGTCGAGCAAGTTGATTGGAAGAACTGTTCAGCTCTTGGAATGTCATTGTCATGATTTGGCGCTCGCCGGAGAGTTGCCAAGCGAAACAGAGCGCACTGAGAGTGGGGTTTTGGGATGCTGCCGCCTCGAACCCCTTCGACAGGTCTGATAATTCCTCGCCAAACTCGGGAGCAGTGTTGTAAGTCGACAAACGAGCTTTGAAGTTCCTCTGTGTTGCTTTGATGGCCATTGCGGAATTTTCAAGTATGTACAGACTCATCGTTTCAAACTGCTCAACAACGCGCTCGACGAAGGCCGAAGGAATGAGATCTGGTCTATGCGTCAACTGGAGAATGAACCCGTCTTCTGTTGGTTCAATCTCGAACAAGACTGGGGTTTCAAGGCGATCGAGATGTCGAATTTCTTTCACCAAGTTGTGGGTGCGTGCTGAGCTGTCCAAAGACTCTTGATACGCAAATAGGACGTCATAGAAGCTTTCACCGGGCTGCAAACCGGCAAGCTTCTTGATTTCAGCCAGCGGAAGCATGCAATGCTGCATTGCCTTGCGATTGCTCGCATGGATGCTGTTCAGAATGTCCAGGTTGCCAGTCATGGTGTTGAAATCCACCCGCAAAGGAAGAGATGCAATGCAAGGCCCAACAATCCTCTCAACCCCTGCAACGGGTATCGTTCTTCCTGATGTCACAGAGCCAATGAGAACGTCCTGCGTTCCAATGATCCCACTCCAAAGAAGAGCCAATGCCGCTTGGAAGAGCACTTGGGTGCTACAACCTATCCTCCGAATTTCCATGTCGACCTTCTGTTTCGGGATAGCCAACAAGGTTCTCGTTGAACTGATCCGATTTGACCCGCCAATTTGCTGACTCAGTTTGGGGAACGGGACTTTGTTCCAGCCAAGAAGATGTTCGGTCCAGAATACCCTTGCAGCATCATCAACTTCCTGATTTCCGGGAGCACTGTAAAGCCCGACAACATCCCGGAAGGGCGGGCGAGGTGCCACAGAGCCAGTAGACAAGAGGTTAGATAGGTCTGACAACAGGATATCCATTGACCAGCCATCATAAATTGCGTGATGTAATTGAATGAGCACACGAGGTCCCGCAGTTTCAGACTCGCTCTGTATTTGAATTCGCAGTGGGTGGAGATAGTCTGCGGGTTCCGAAATAGCAAAGCCATGGTGAAACTCCTTCACAACGCTGACTTGCTGGGCATGAAGATCTCTGAACAGGACAGACACGAATCGGTCGTTCCACGTTACGAAGCCAGCGCGAAGAATCTCATTCCGCTGGGCTAATTCTGAGAGAGACGTTGACAAATTTTGTGCTGTATATCCCCGTGGAGCTTGTAGCTCAATCTCGTTGCAATAAGCTGCGGAGTCTTGCACCGTCTCGGCCAGCATAGCCAACTGTAGAGGCGTGCAGGGTATCACGTCTTCGATCCGCCCACTCATTTCTTGCAAGGCTGGGTTCAGCGCCACGATGCTGTTCAAATCCTTGTACAGACTTGTCTGGCTTGCCGCAGCGTTGGTAGACTTTCCAGTCGGCTGTCGTCGAATGGCAAAAACAACATCGGCGACCGATTTCATTGTCAGTAAGTTTGTGGAGTTCAGATCAAAGTCAAACTCGCGAAGAGTCGACGCCAGCTTGATTGCCCTGAGAGAGTCGAGGCCGGCCGATGCAAGAGAAGTAGTCCGGTTGGCTTTGAAATTCAAAACGTCGGAGACAACACCAATGACTTTTGCTTCAAGCTCATCCGTGGGCTCCAAGTTCAGCAAGTCCTCTGATAACTCTGTCCTTCGTTGCTCGTGATGGGCTTTCATTGTCTTTCTGTCAACCTTGCCGCTTGGAAGTCTTGGGAACTCGTCCATCAATACCACCTCACCCGGAACCATGTATTGAGGGAGCCAGTCTTTGCACCTTTTCAGGACAGTTTCCTCAGAGACTCCTGAATCGACTGCACAGAAAACCACCAGGATGGAGTTCACCACTGCAGCCACAGCACTGTGGCATCCAGATGTTCTGAGAACAGCTTGTTCCACCTCACCGAGTTCGAGACGCTGACCTCGAAGCTTGACTTGGCCGTCTGAGATGCGACCAAGGCACTCTAGCTTTCCGTCTAGTCGAAGACGAGCCTTGTCTCCAGTCCGGTAGACCCGTCCATATGGTGTATGTATGAAAACTGCGTTTGTTTGCTCTGGACGGTTGATGTATCCGGTGGCAAGTTGGTAACCACCGACTGCGAGCTCACCAACCTCGCCTAGTGGTAGGACTTTGAAATTTGATTCTGAAGCTTCGGGGCCTGCCTCCTCAACGATGAAGCAGGAAACGGTGTCAAGAGGCACACCGATGTTGCCTGTTGAAGAATCGGCCGTGAATGCTGTCTGGAGAGTGCTGTTTTCGATGTTAGCGCTTGAACCGCTTTAGTAGGGATACTTTACGTACCAGTGAATTGTAGCTTCGGTTGGTCCGTACATTGCCCATAACATGCTAGGCTTGCTATCATCCCCTCCAAACTCCTCCACCACTGGTGTGTTGAGCATTTCACCAATGGTCAATAGGACTTTCAGATTCGGAGCATTCTCTCGCTTCCTAAGCAAACTCCCAGCAACCGTGGGGGTGAGCTCACAGGCGTCCACCTCCATAGTTCGGAGCACCGCAGAGAGGTCGTTCAGCATCTCTGCCCGGTGAACGGTAACGAGGGTGGCTGCCCGAAAAAGGGGAAAGAATATTTCAAAGACTGAAACATCAAAGGTTGGAGCTGCGAACTGGAGGAAGCGGGAAAAGGACGGAATATGTCTATCATGGGCAAGGAGTGCCTGAGTTGCAGCATCGTGGGAGATGCCAACGCCTTTTGGGGTGCCCGTCGACCCTGATGTGTACATGACATAGGCGAGGTCTTCAAGGGTGGGCTTTCGATGTTCCAGCTCTGGTTCTGAAGATGGGAAACTCAGGCAGTCTTCCTCATCCAGAACTATGATGGCAGGGTTGACGTCCTGGGGAATTCCAGATAGTAGTTCCCGGGAGACTACAACCACAGCCGCATCCACATCTTTGAGGATGAATTTTACCCTCTCAGGAGGTGCATCAACGTTCAGGGGGCAGAAAGCTCCGCCGGCCTTGAGGATGGCTAGGAGGGAAATGTAGAGGAGAGGAGATTGGTGAATGAGGACCGGAACCACCAAATTTCCTCGGACAGAGCCCGCGGCTCTCGTTATGCGTGTTGCCAAGGCATCTGATGCTTCGTGGAGTTGACTATAGTTCAAGGAAAGTCGCTTGTTGTTTCCCATATAATCCAGTGCTGTGAGTTTGCTAGGAGGACTGACGAGATGGTGTAAGAGGCTCGGTCCGAGTAGCGTCGAGGCCTGCTCGTTAAGGATGGAGAGACCAGTGGTATCCATGGTGCTGTGCTTTTGCTGCTAATCAGAGGCACGGGAAGAATGTTGGTAATTGACAATACCGGAGAGGTGAGGGCGATGATGAGGGTGAGTGTATGGGCGAGTGCGCAGGCGACATGCGGTGACGACGATAGGGCCAACAAGCAACAACCGCAATAGCAACGAAAATAATAGGCCTCTGCATGCAGAAGACAATGCCCTTTTGGGGAATATTGCAGTAAGTCATGCGCCTCTTTCTGGGGCACAGGGAGTCGGCAACCACGCCATTAGGTTAGATTAGGTGGACCAATATCAGGCTGCTTCTACGTTTCCACCAGCGGGGCCAAGGGGCGGGATGGACGGGTGACAAGGCGAGTGGAGGAGACGACGGCCGCGAATAGGGATGAGGGTAAAGCAAACAGTCGTCAGCTATGTTTGAATCGGGGTCGTGATGATTCGTCCGGACGACGTAGTTAGATGTTGCACAGCGTGGCTCGCTTCATCGGGGGGCGTGCAGCAGCGCGTAGTCATAAATTTGGCTGTAGCCTGTCAGCGTCGAGGAATTACTCAGCGGAGCTCAGCAGCGACGACGGCAGCAAATGAGAACGAACGGCATTGGGCAGCGGGCATGTGAGAAGTGGGAAGTGGGAAAAGTAAGGTAAGACATGGCACATCACCAGCAGGTTGGTGCGCGGGTGGTGTGAGCCGGGAACAGTTGCTTTCTTTGTCGGGTGGGCCGGTGTGTCGTATAGTCGTGGGGAGCGTCACGGCGAGGCTGGGATAAGCGTGGGATGGTGGCTTCGGCGGCCTGGCGCAGCGGATTCTGGGGCTTGGGATGAACCAACAATGGCGTCACGATTTACCGCCTTGCACTTCCATCGGAGCTCGTGGAGCACTAACGCTACCGGTGCTGTAGGGAGGTCTGGACTGGGTAAAAGCAGCGTAAGCCCAGAGAGGCGGGAGGGTCCATCTCGGATCCATCTCGTGGGCGGTTGGACCTGTTGGCTCCCATTTGGGCAACCTGCTTGAAGCCGGCCAGCCTAGGATCGACGAACCAACCCCGATCAAGGGGACTAACCCCTGCCGGTTCTCTCGATGCGTTTCAAGGATCCAAGGGTTTCATGTCGAAAGGGTTCAGGGTCTCTCCACGGCGGCCAAGGCGGCTGGGTCATGGCTGATGGTGGTGGTGACACGCCCTTTTGCACAAGAGAGACTCCGTTAACCGGCCCGTAAAAGCTAATACGGCGCGACTAAGAGCCTCCCCAGCATCTTGCAAGTATATCGGCCGTGGCCACTTACATGACCCGGTGAGCATCCGTCCATTGCGGGGCTCCCGACCACATGGCTGTGCGAACACAGTTGTGCTGGAGGGCAGCCTCATTCCGTGGGTGTCCATGTTGGTGCCGCAAGGAGCCGAGAAGCCGGGAAGTTTCGAGATTCTCGCTTGCAAGAAGTAACGAGGACAGGCGTGGCGAGATAGAAGACAAGGAGGGTGTGTGCGAGATGACGATGACGACAAGGATACCCTCACGGGAGTAGGTTATCAGCCATGAGCGGCGACCAAGCCAGAAGAAGCAGCAAGAGACGCAGCAGTAGCCGACACGGCAAGATGAGGACAAGGATGAGGATGAGGATGAAAGTGAAGAAGATGATGATGATGATGCATGGCCTGGGTTTGGGGTGGTCTTAGTGAGCACCTACGTACCGTACCTACATGAATGGATGTTTCGTGGAGGATCAGTGCAGGACCGCATCAAATCAAGGTGCGGCACATGGCACGGATGAGAAGTGTGACGGGGGTGTAGAGAAGAGGTGGCGGAGGACGAGTGAAATGACTTGAGGATGTCGAGGGGGAGTAGGATGACGAGAGTGAGGAGAACGGTGACAAGAGCTGGTCGGGACGAGCCGCGGGGAAGCGCAGGGAATAATGGCCGCGACAGCCACGAGATGGATAGAGATATGATAGACCGAAGAGTCATGGAAAGGCCAGAGGAATCAAAAGAAGAGGGGAAATGCATTGTAAGCGACAAGATGGCGGCGCGTATTCGGTTACCTGAGGAAGTGATGTGGCAGCGTTTATGGTCTCGTCGTGATTGCGGAGGTGTTTCGGAGGTGAAGCGAAGCTGGGGTATCGTTGCCTACGTGCGCGTGAACACGTGTGAAGCATTGGTATTGGCATTGTCAATTCACTGCGGGACGAGGATGAGGTCGGGAGCGAGATAAGTGCGCTGTCATGGAGAACTGGAGCTTTGTAATTACTGTAAATGAGTAGGGCGCCGCCGCTCGGGATGGGACGATGCGGGCTCTGTTTTGGGCTTTGGGATGACCAGACCATCGCCATGGTTCCAAGACAGAGGAAGTAGGCAGAAGGCAGGAGACAAAAGGTCAAAGGCAGGCAGAAGGCGGATGACGGAGAGCGGATTGATGGTCGATGGCGATGGCGATGGCGATGGCGAAGG
>JABSTB010000929.1:0-47590 GCA_013756995.1 Neonectria neomacrospora | reverse complement strand
GGGAATTGGGTGTTTGAAAAGGTACAAAGTGTGAAAGGTGGGAAGGTGAATCAGCCTTGGGTATGCTTTGGGGTTGGTGGATGAGAGAAGTGAAATTCATGTTTCAACGGGGAAGTTCAGCTTTATATAGGCCTTGGACACCTTGTCCATCGAGGTTCTAGCAAAGTTTTCTCCGGTACCAGACGCGCAAGGTGTCCGATTACCCAAACGTATAAGGGTGCGTGCAAAGCTTACACGGCCTTGACTACCTCCCCACGAATGGTTCGGTGACCCACAACGGTTCCCGAGCTGCCAAGGTGTTGGCAAACACTCCAAGTTCGGAGAAACCATGATCTTGGTATTAGAATCGGCCCCGGTATCGTTTCAATTTTGAATTTCCAGCTAATTTTCTACTCCATAAACATCAGCCTCGGGTTACCTTGACGAACGACGAACGTCTCATCCAGCTAAGCAAATTTACTCTTTCACATTTCTGCTTTACACGCCAGTCTGTCTTCATTCCTGATATCAAATCACATCTTGCCAGACAACCTCAGCTTTTACGCTTTTGCTTTCTAAGTTTGTCCTGACTTACCACCAACCCACGACCCAAACTCATCTGCATTCATTTCATTTACACCATGTCCCACGAGGAAGTTCATCCCGAGGAGCTCATCGCTCGCTTTTCCCATCAACCATACGAGCAAACCAAGGCGAGGATCCAACTTCCGGATCCCCCTCGTCTACTTTCACATGACCAGCTCACCAACCGGTCTTCTTCCCTTGGAGATCTCGATAAGCTCCCTAATGAAGTAATTCACATGGTCATGGATGAGCTGGACCTCCAAACCATCTCTCGCATTGCCCAAGTCTGCACCCGAGGCACCGCCATTGTGGATGGTCTCCCTGCGTATCGAGAGCTCGTCAAACACGCACGGGTGGCTTTGGCGGCACTGGGCTACACCAGGACTTTACACCTTCATTCCGCTGGTCAGCTACGGGCAACACTCTGGTCTCAGCGCTGCGCCTATTGCAAGGAGTACGGCGCCTACCTCTTCTTGCTGGAGTGTAAGAGAGCTTGCAACGCTTGCTTGCTCTTCAAGGCGTCGCTGCGGTTGCTTTACCTCGACCACGCCCAGAGGTTATTTGGGCTCACGGAACAGCAAATCAAGCAACTTCCAACCCTACACAGCCGGATTCCTAGGACCAACACCTGGGTAGGCATCGCACCCCGTCCCTCGAAGCTCGTTGGTGCAAGAGCGGCAAGAGAACTCGCCATCTCAGTCCACGGGTCGGAAGATAACTTGCCGAAATGTGTCCCACGCCGTAGGATTGGCGTCAGGATGGATGATCGTGCATATTATAATGGAATGTCGTCAGATAAGTCGGCCTCGGACCTTCTTAAATCACCAAGCTGTTGGTTGATGCCTTTCAACAGAATGTTGAACACATCCATGGTTCCATTCCCATCGATTCAGAGCTCAGGGGTCGTCCAAACTGGGCTGTGGTGTCGAGGGTGCCACCAAACTAGTGAGTGGGCCACTGTGCACCTGTTGTCTTCTGAAGATCTTGCTTCACTCGTGCCAACTGGCTGCAGCGAGCCTCGAATCTTGCAAGGAATGGCCCATCGAGCTCGATCCAAGGCTGGATTCTTGGAACACATCAAGGACTGCTTTGGTGTACGGGAACTGCTTTCTCATAGCGGTTCTTATGATATCCAGAGTCGAAACTCAAGCGACTTCTCCGTCATCACGGGTGGCCGCCTTTAAAGCCCTTTTGCTACCCGGCTCAGCTGTGCATCAGCCCCCCTGCGGGAGTGTTGGACATGGCGGTGCCGTGTCTATATGCTGCAAGTGCTTAGAACATGATAGAATACCATGATAATGGATGCATGACATGCGAACTACTAATAGAAATGGAATTGCGTATTAAATGGGTGATAGGAAATATCATACAATAGGTTAGGAGAGCGTGGGAGAGTATCGGCTCTGTCGGGCACGCTGGCGAGGAGAAGATATCTCCACATGCTGAAAGGGGCAATATCGTGACATAAGTTACTAGTCTGGTTATATAGTCACTGAGACCAACCGGGAGAACGGTTGTTCCTGACTATATTTATATACTACGTCATTTAGTATCCTCTCACTTCAACCACACTAGCCAGCGGAGACAATGCCTCAAGTCTGGACCTGCGTCAACAGCGCCCTGTCTTCTCCTTTCCCAAATGGTACAGGTTATAGACTCTTATTGTCCTGCTTTTTATACTGTTCCTTCTCTCATCAATATACACACTCAAGCATCTACGTCTCTGCTCCCCGTTCCGTCAACACAAGCCGAGTAAATCCCCCCAATAGGAAAAATAATCGATAGACAACTCAAGTGGGCAGGCGCGTGTCACATGTTGTGGGATGATTTGCAGATCTGGGCGACGTGCTTCTTCCTTTGATTTGGAATATTAAGGTCATGCCGATAATATGAAGAAGTTCTGACTTACCTGCATTTGAAGGGAGAGGAACTAGGATAACCATGAGGTGAACGTCGCGGAAAATCGAATATCACAGAGACACGCAGAAGTCACTTGTCACACAGCCTCTAGCATCATCTCAACACCAACTTCCATTCGCATATACATCTTCACTAAAGGGTAAGTCACCAAAGTTGTTATGGCTGTTAAAATTTCAACTAGAACTATCTGTTCCAGCAAGTACCGGGATAACAGTACCTTGCTATCAGTCGCCCACGCAGTTTGAGGACAAGACGACTCGTTGTGTCAAGTCAGATCAAAGAGCAGCCTTGAGCCATTTCTCCTTAGACCTAACTCATGACGAAGATCTTGCCATTCTCGTCTCTTCTGAGCTCGCAAGATCTGCAAACATTTGATGTCGGCGCAAAAGGAAGGACTTGAGTAGGGGGATTGCGACAATCTTTTCCTACTATACGAGCCTTCTTGCATCTTTTGGTTTCGGTTTGTGCCCACATTAAATGGCTGCAGTAAAAGCAAAAATGTTCCATCACACGCTTCTTGCACATTTTTCCCGTTCTGTTTTGTTGTAGAATCCTAGTTGGTTTTGTGGCGTAGACTTTTTGAAGTTTGTTGGTTTTGGATGTCGAAATAAAATGGACGAGGGAAATTACGCTGCTTATAAGCCCTTCTTTTGCGCTGAATGACACTGGGAGATGTTCCCAATACAGTACATCATGCGTTCGCCGTGATGTGTGCACTGAACAACACTGGGAGATGTCCTCAGCACAGTACACCATGCGTTCGCCGTGATGTGATTCATGACGCCATGCTGATTCGGTGAATCTCACAGTGTCTCCGAACAGAATATGCTACTCATGTGAACAAGCTGCGATACATTACTTAGCATGCTCTAGAAATTCATGTTCGTGTAGTCTATGAAATGTAAATTAACAGCTTCCTTACTGACAATACTATAGGTCATTATCGGGTACGTATCAAACAGAGTCCCAAATTGGCACCTCGCCGTTCACATGTCATGAACAATAGTCTTGGCGAGTGACGTGTGAGGGCTAAAAGACGCATGCCATGGGAATCGGTTAGGTGATGATATGGTCATATAGAACATCGCTCTGGTTTATATAAGCTATAAATATTAGTCATGATGAAGAAAACAAGAAAGAAAAGGGAAATAATGGTAATTAGCCACTGGATCGCTTAGATTCGAGAAGAAGTTTATAATATTAACTAAACGAAGTTTTTTATTTAATCCTCAACAACATCCATAGGCGTCCTATCACCCAAAGCACCTAGGCCTGCCGCTTCTTTCCCCATCGCCTGTCTTGAGCCCTCTGCTCACACCTAGCACACAAAAGGCCAAGTGGAAACATATTTTGCTCGTCAAGCTCAGGCGGCTCGCAAGGGCTGCCTCTGGTCTTACCCTCGACACATCCGAAGATCGTCTGAGAGGACCGCTGGTAATTTTGGCAGCGCCCACAATGGTAGTGCCGGATTCTCATTTTGCACATTTTGGTGTTTTTTGTGGATAAGATGGAAGCAGAGGTATTCTAGTGGCATGAGCTGCTGGGTAGTGAACTTGTTGACATGTTGACTTGTATTTTTTAGGCCGGTTGTAGAAACAGGATCTGTCCACGCCTAAATATAGTAATTAACCCAATATGAGTAACGGAATTATAGTAGGAAGTCGTGAATCCCATTGTTAAGCGTACGTGACATTTTAGTGCTATTCACAAACACAGCGCCAAGGCATGGGATATTTCCCGGGGCTGAGTTCCCGCAAATCACTGCGAGACAATATTTGGGCTTCTAGCCCTGTACTGCTTTACTCGTAGCTGTTGATCATGGCAGCTAGATGTACTTCTTCATGTCTTTCGCTTCCTCATTGCCGACCGTGTGGTGTTTTGTCTCCCCATCAGGGCCAATATCAACACCTACGGACACTCCTAAAAGCCGGTCAGTCCGCGACTTTGTTTGCGCCTCTAGAAATGGTTGGGGTTATCGAGTCTCGCGTCGTTGTGCTAGTTGCTTGCTGCATCAAAGTTCACTACCCACAGCCCTGTAGCCTGTATTGGGTCGGTTTTAATCATACGATACAGCAATGAGTATAGATCTCATATTGTGTATTTATAGTATTTTAACATGATGGACATCTTTTCTCTACACTTATTACAGCTAATTCGATAATTGAGTACTCCGTAGTGCCGGCGTCTCGGGAATATCAACACCTCCGAGGTTGTCTCGCCCCCCGCATCTCCACACTCTGTCCCCGCATTCCCCATGCCACACGTGAAATGCACTAAAGGGGCCCAGTGTCAAATCCGACTGCGGCCTTGGAATGAAACTACTGACTGTAGTTTCCGGACTCAGCGACCCTCGACGGCACACTTCAGCACACTGCTTTGCGGCGAGAACGTCCTCTACACGAGTCGCCCAGTCTCGCGACAAGGCTCAATATGCCGGAGCCTGTCGACAACTGGCTTCATTTCAGCGCCCGAGAGCCCAAGCGGAAGCGCGCGGAGCTGGTGTGCGTCTTCTGCCACTCCAAGAAGATCAAATGCGACCTTCAAGTACAGATCACCAGCTCTCCTTGCCCTTGAACCGATGCATGAGATGGACGTTTGCTAACTTTGAAGTTCTAGAGCCGTAACAATGGAGGATTTGACAAGTGCACCAACTGTGACTTTCCAGATCGGGAATGTCGTCTTCGACCCTCGAAGCGCGGAAAGCAGCGACACAGAACCACTGCCACTGATGCGCTTCACGATGTAGCCGATAACGACTCACCACCAGGTAATCACCAAGTCCATTGTTCAGCCACCATCTGCTTACTCGTCTATCTAGGCCAGGATGGTGACCTACCTCCGGGGCTGCCCGATAATCCGGCTCACGTAGAGATTGATGAGACCCAAAATCAGCTTCAGTCTCCTTCGTCACTTCACGACGACTTCATTCCAGCTGCCACTCCATCAGGCTCGGCCCGGGCACTACCCTCTGCCTTTAATCCCCAGAAGCCTCAAGCAAGCATCTCGCCGACTGAAGATACCTGCCACAGCCACGCAGGTGACGTCGATACTGGGTTTCTCCAGGTCTACGGCCCGGAAAACCAACTCGACGCCGAGCAGCAGGAACTCGAAGCGATCATAGATATCAGGCATCATGTCTCTGGGACACCACAAAGTGGACTACAGCCCAGTTTTATAGAGACATATTGGGAGTATTGCTACCCATGGTGCCCAGTCCTCGACAGAGATACCATCATGGGCGACATTGCTCGATCTCCCATGCTCGAAAACGCTCTTGCATTAGCAGCAAGCCATATACAGCCGCCTCTGGTCCCGCATGATGGTCCGGCAACGTACTATGATCGGGCAAGGACGATTTTCTACAACGACGATGAAGCTGACGGCCTTACTGCACTAAAGGCATTGACTCTGTTCTACTGGTGGGCTCCTCGCCCACCATCAACTGCCCACAGGCACTCATCTTGGTGGTGGACATCAGTCATCATCAGACACGCTCAGCAGATGAATCTCCACCGTGAGCCGGCCGAGAACCATCCTCTTAGAGAAAGGATGGACCTGAGTTTACGAAGAAGGATTTGGTGGACCGCATTCGTTAGTGACTGCAATGACCTACACATTCTCCGTTTATTAACAGTGAATTTAGGCCCGGGAGCGTCTAACGGCGTTATGCCAAAGCAAACCCTGCATCATTGATCCCGAAGACTGCAACATCCAGGAGCCACAACCCTCGGACTTTCCCCAGGATCCTGTCTCTCAGCATAAAGGCCAGATATTTTTATACTGGACCCGTCTTTGTGCCATCGTAGGCAGGGTGGCCAAGTACTTGTCTAAGTCGGCTAATTCGGCTTCATATCCGTTTCCCGTCCACCTTCAACAAGAGCTAGTTGAATGGGTTCACTCATTACCTCTTGAGCTGCAGCTACCAATTGGTTCGGCGACCACGGCCGTCTTTGATCGCGACGTTCATCAACTTCATCTTCCCTACCTAACAACTATCATCATCCTACACCTGAAGCGCTCTGCTCATGACCTGCCACAGGCGCTGCCGCCAGCAATCCTAGCGGCATCCTGTATCGCACGAATATTACGTGATATCCTATCCCGTGGTAACGCCCGTTTTCTGATGGCAATCACTTGCTGGTACAGTGGAACAGCTTTCATCGCCTTGTTGCAAGCCTGCAGAATCGAGCAGTTTGCACAAGAAGCCGAGGAATATCTTGATGTGCTCACTCACGCCGTTGACCAGCTTCAAAACATGTGGGCTTCAGCCAATGTTATCCGGCAAGGGTTCGATCGCCTGAGGCGGTCACGTTCGACAGTCACGGTCAGTAACACCAGAGCAAACTTGGCTTTTGCTGCGAATGATCTCGGACTCTTCTCGATGCCCATCCATGGGAATTCGAATGATTTTGAGATGCAGTCCGCAACACTGGGTATGTCAGATTCAGCAGAGGCGCATGACTGGGCACTACTCTTTCCTTTTGTCACCCACTCCACCAATCGAATTGCGAAATGTCTTCTGTCCGACAAGGAACAGGGCACAGCTACGAGAGGATTTCCATCTCCGGAGAATTTGCAGTTCCATGAAACCTTGTTGAATCAATATCAGGACCTCCTGGAGCCGTTCATGGATTATCCGCTGGACCTTTCGAGTATCAACTTTCAGGCTTAGTTATGTTCAAGACAAGACAAATCATATCATTTAGGCGTACGCAATTAGTTTTATACTTATAATAAGAAGCCACGCTGGGTAGAGGCTTTCCTTTGTACTCCACGTCATCAGGTCATACATATATCCAGAGTGTAGACAAGCAACTCAAATTCAAGAGATAATTCTAACTGGATCTAATCTCATTCAATTCTGAATTTACGGACGGTTCAGAATACCTCTAGCTGCTGAACTACTCAACCAGTGTTTCGGCCTTCTCTACATACCATGACAAATCGCTCTTCTCATCCATCTCAAACTCGGTAAATCCTGAACCCATGAACCGGAATGGGTTCGCCGTGTTGTATGTAATGTCAAAGTCCTCACCACGAATTTCACCAAGCATGCGGTTGAATAGTTGAGCTGAGCCGCCGAATAAGGCCGTCACCCGCCCGTCAACTCGGTTCCTCTTGTACCAGCTCTTGCAACCACCGCTCCAAACGAGAGTCTTGTGGATCTCGTCGCTGTACTTTATGAAGGCCTCCACCTTGTCCTTCTTTGGCGTCACATAGCGGATATCCTCGGTTGCCATCTTCTTGACCCACTTGACGAAGTAGTCGCCGGTCCAGTTGAGAGATTCAACCAGTGACCCGTGACCGCCAAGACAGTTAGGGCCCATCATCATGAAGTAGTTTGGTATGGAGGGGACGGCTACGGAGATGTATGACTCAGGATCCTCGGCCCATTCTTTTTGCAGGTCCACGCCGTTTGTACCCACAATCGGAT
The DNA here is from genome assembly GCA_013756995.1 of Neonectria neomacrospora. Classification (NCBI taxonomy): domain Eukaryota; kingdom Fungi; phylum Ascomycota; class Sordariomycetes; order Hypocreales; family Nectriaceae; genus Neonectria; species Neonectria neomacrospora. The sequence continues at coordinate 39,672 of JABSTB010000929.1, read as the reverse complement.
ATCGAGGCCGATGAGACACATCGAAGCCCGTGGCACAAACAACTTCACTAGGTTAGAAGATGCAACTGGGAAGATGGGGTTCGATGAATTGCTTGACTCACCAACATCACACTCGTAAACTTGTCCATCAGCAGTGTGGACAGCGCTCTCCGTGACCTTGACAACACCGCTGTTGGTGAGATGGCAGTTAGGTCTTAGAAAAGATTCCAAGTATCCAGGGCCTGGAGTGATTCTGCGACAACCCAACTCCCACTTGGGGATGAGCTTCTCGCAGAGAGCTGGGTCATGGTTGAGCTTCGAGGCCATCTGCTCTGCGGCTAGTCTCATCCCCTCCTTGTTGTTCTCGCCCTTCATAAAGATGTAGAAGGACTTGTTAGTGCGGGAGATGATGCCCTTTCTGTGCTGTAGGTGGTATTCTGGGTCGTGGAATCGTTTCTTCTCTTCCTCTGTGTAGCGGGGGTTTGGATCGTCATCTTCACGTCCTAGGTGCTTTGAAGGAGGAGCTCGATAGTACACCCATGCTGGACCCCGGATGAAGTTTGTTACATCAGTTCCCGGCAAATTGGCCATCTGTGGGACGATTTGAATTCCAGAGCTTCCGTTACCAATGACTGCTATTCTCTTGTTGGAGTAGTCGTAGCTGTGGTCCCAACTAGCTGAATGTGTGATGTGCCCCTTGAAGTCTTTCAAACCAGGGATGTCAGGCCATGACTCGTGGCTGATATGATGTTCTTGTCAGCGAGATGTTCGACGGTTGTTGCGGGAGTCACACGTACACAAGAACTCCTTGGGCGGAGATGAGAACATTGCAGTACTCATCTCGCTGTTCGCCTTGGTGCTCGACGGTGACTTTCCATTGACCCAAATCCTCTTGCCACCAAGCACCGACCACCTTGGTGTTGAGCTGAAGGTCACGATCTAAGCTCCATTTCTTAACGGTGTGCTTGATATATCCCAAAATATCTGCACCGCTGGCATAAAATCTGCTCCAATCAGGGTTGGGGTCAAATGGAAATGCCTGTCATTTTGTCAGATTCACACGCGATATCTAAGCTGCTTGGAATTATCTGACATGTACTCACATAAATATGCGCGGGAACATCACATTGGACGCCGGGGTAGTCGTTGGCAAGCCAAGTTCCGCCAACATCGTTGCGGGCTTCGAAAATGGTATGGTCGACAATCTCGCGCATCTCCGGGAAGCGGTGCTGGAACTTGTGGGCCATCAACAGGCCCGAGAATCCGGCGCCAATGGTAAACACCTTGAGTTTCTTTGGCGTGTAGGCAAACTTCGTGCTGAGCTTGAAGGGATCACCAACGGTGTCATTGTCAGTTGTGTTGGTATCGGCAGCGCGTCTCAGCCCGTTCAGGTTACTGGGGACCTCCGGTAGCTCTGTTGCAGGAACGCGCAAGATGTCGCCGCTGTCAGGTATGGGTGTCGGGTTTTTAGGAACCGGAGCATCAACGAATGCAGTCATGATTTCGGATGGGGGTGAGGCGGCCGACAAAAAGTCAAGAAATCTCTGAAACTGGTGGGAATCTTTGGATCGTGCGAGAGAGGGTAGAGGCACACACAGCCAAGACTACAATAACATTCAACAAAGGTATCAACCCAGTTATCAGACACTTGGAATGATTAGGTGGCTTCCTGTTACACCCCTTCAATCGACTCCAGTGTTAAATGGTCATGGGAATACTTTCACCACTTGAGCCAAGAGAACTACGGCGTCCGGCAATTCAGTAACGGGCTCCCTATACCGGCATCCACCTACACCTGCTGTCTACCGATACCCAGGCTAGTCTTTCACCTTGTGATCATGTTACCCCTAGCAAAGGCTCATGTGGCATCAGTCCGATGCAGCTCGGTAATGGAAGAGTGGATACGGCTATCCTGATTCGGATTGCCGATGAGGAGGGAAAAGAATCCCGAAGTTGGAACGCGGGGTAGAATCAAGGATCGACTCTCGATGTGGATAGCGGCGTTCGCCGTACAAGTCACATAATATCAGCGTCGCTTACAGAAGTCCGTGTACTTGGGTCCTGACTATTCCGTCACTGTACTACTCCGTGTCACCTCTGTTTACACTATCAATCCAATCTCAGTTCCTCACCCTAGTAAACCAATTTATCGCAATGCCCCTTCCTCGCTACACCTCTACCGGTCCACTCGACTGCACCGTTCCGTCTAATCGCGAGAATGTCCGGAATAAGTCTGTTATCATCACAGGGGGTGCAAACGGCATGGGTGAGGTCTGCGTTCGTGAATTCGTCGCTGCCGGCGCCTTCGTGACTTTTGCCGATGTCGATGAGCAACGTGGGAAAGCAATTGAGAAAGAGTTGAATGGCAGTGATGCTTGCTCTGTCTTCGTCAAATGTGACATCCGTGATTGGGATCAGCAGAAAGCCATGTTCGAGACAGCTAAGAGCAAAAGTCCCAACAAAAGTGTTGACATAGTCATTGCCAACGCCGGAATCAGTCGCAGCTCTGGCGATAGCTTGTGGAACTTAGACGGTACGCTCGTTTGGTGTTTCTCGTTTACTCTAAAGGAATAAAATACTGACTCCGTTTGGAATTTTAGATCCCAACGGAGAGCCAACTAAGCCCAACCTCAACATCGTCAAAGTCAACCTGGAGGGAACTCTGTACACCTGGAAACTCGCTGTGCACTATTTCAGGAAGCAGCCTGATACTGAAGAACGTGATCGATGCTTCATCATTACAGGAAGTATGGTGGCGTGGATTGATTCACCAGTAAGCCCTTCTACAAGTTATCTTTTCTACATAAATTGCTAAGAACCTTGTGGTAGGGCAACTGGGAATACACAGCAACAAAGTATGGACTACGAGGGTTTATGAGAACCGCACGCCGTTCTAGTTTCGAGCAAGGCATTCGAATCAATTACGTTGCTCCATGCTGGATCAAGAGTGCGATCCGCACAGCAGAGTATGAGAAGTGGTTGCTTGATCGCGGAATCGAGTTCGGAGAGCAAGTAGATGTGGCCAACTGTATGATGAGGATTGCAACTGACAACTCAATAAATGGTAAGAAGTCCATTGCCACCCCTCAATATGAAATGGTACAGTTGCTAATGCGATTTAGGGCGCTCACTAATGATTACCCCTCGATCTGTTGCTAAGGAGGGGTTCCAGGACATTGACAGAGATGATTACAAGGACACCGCAGAAGACGAGTACTTTAAGAAGGTGCAAGAGTCACAGCTAGTCATTATTGAAGACAAATGGCTCGATGACTATAAAGTGAGGACGTACAAAGCCTAGGCAGAAATTACTATGTATGGAGTAGTATTTTAACAGTTTAGTCCTAAGAAAAGTAATTATACTATTAGCCCTAGGCTAAACGCACTAATTACTTTATTTATTTATCTATTAGCTAAGGCCTCCTAAACTTTTGGTATACTAAAGGCCTTAACTGGCCTAATACACCTAAATCTATAGAGGAGTTAGGTTTTAAAGAATTTGCGAGGACGCCGGCGGGCAAACACGATTAAATCTACCAAGCCATACACTGTGCCTAACACTCGATGCAGCGCGCTTCAAGACGTGAACGTTCTCTTTAGTCTCCATAGTGAATCTGTGATCATGGGTCTAATCGAAAGGGTCAATATGGGGATTGTATGTTGAAACATTTTGGTCAAGAATCGCAATGGAATTGGGTCTATCGTCATTTTAACTATACATGAAGTTAGTTTCATCTCAAATTGATGCATCACTTTCTAGTCTAATCGTCTCTTGACATTTTCTAACCTGAAGTGAATCGATCTTAACCTGATAGTACGTCTTGCTACCTGTTGTAGTACTACAGCCTCGTCCCTTGTTTCCTCCTAGACTCCTTCTCTCTATCTCGTAGCAGCCGCCTCAAGATTTTCCCACTAGGGCTTTTGGGGATCGTTTCAACAAACTCCACGCCTCCCCTAATGCACTTGTAAGATGCTTTGTGATCTGCAACGTATGCTACGAGCTTCTGGGCGAGCTCTTCGTCTGACATTGATGTAGCTTCAGGCGCCTTCACTATAAAAGCCTTTGGTACTTCGCCCGACCTCTCGTCAGGTGTTTGGATGACTGCGCAGTCGGCAACTGAAGGATGGGATAAGAGGTGAGCCTCGAGTTCTGCTGGAGCAACTTGGTGACCCTACGCTTGTCAGTTTTGAACCACTCAGGGGTTAGAAAACCTATGAGACGCACCTTCACCTTGATCAACTCTTTGATTCGATCGACGATAACAATGTGCTCGTTTCCAGAAGGGGCCAGCGTAACCAGACCCTCGTCTCCGGTACGAATCCACCGTCCATCATCGTGATGAACGAATGTCTCTGATGTTGCTGACTCATTGTTCAAGTAGCCCAAGACCACTGCTGGGCTTTGAACAAGAATTTCCCCCGGTTTCTCATATTCGGTTATTTCTGTACCGCTCAAATCCACAATTTTCGCCTTTGTTCCTGGCAACAAAGATCCTGATGCCCTTGGATACACATCGTGTTCACTGGGTGAAGTAACTACGACGGATGTTTCCGTCATTCCTGTACAAAGTTAGCGTTTGGACGCCGCTTGGGAAAGTATTTTATCACCATAGGCCTGGGCAATGGTCCACGTTGGATACATCTCTTTCACCTCCTCGATTGTTTCCTTGCCTAGGGGAGCAGCGCCACTGTAAACAAAACGAACACTGCTCAGGTCATACTTTTGACAAGTCTCCTTGTTACGCAACATGCTGATGATGATTGGAGGTACCTATTCAGATTAACACTTGACCAGCGTTTCCACTGATGTTACGTACCACCAGAAGTTGCTCGATCTTGTACTTCTGAATTGACTCCAGGAACCATCGGAAATCGTATTTTGGCAGCACAAATATTCCATCGCCCCGGAATGTGGAGGTGTGAGCGACAACAATAAGACCGTAGATATGACTAAATGGGAGGAAGCCAAGGACATTCTGGACCTTCACCCCTTTCTGCTTTCGCCCAACAGACTCGTATGTCACATGCTGTAGGATATTGGAGATCACATTGTGATGCGAAATCATTACCGCTTTTGGTAGTCCAGATGTGCCACTCGAATAGCATAAAAAGGCAGGCTGGCGAGCTCCTTGACCTTTTGTCCATTTCAAGGGCTCTATCTCCGGCAGTTCGGCGCCTTGTGCCATGAGATTCTCAATTGTCGTAAAGGGTGAGTCTTCCGTTGTCTCATATCCAGGAGTGTCTAGAATGAATACATGGCTATCTGGAATACCAGCTCCCCTGGAAGCCTGCAACGCTACTTCGAGCAGCGGCAGGCATGTGACGACGGCCTTTGCCCCGGATGATTGCAACTGATGTTGGAATTCTGCAGCAGAGTAGACAGAGTTTGTGGGGGTTACGATTCCCGACAGCCTGTGTACACCGTACACCGCCGTGATGTAATCGACCTAGAATCTTGGTAAGCAGGTTGCGGAATGTCGCCTTCCAGGACTTACTCACAGTGTTTAAAGCAAAAATAGCCACAACCTTTTCCCATGGTGTTCCCTCATTAGGTAGCCACCCCAGGCGCTTGGAGTATGCTTTTGCTAGGGACTCAGCTCTTTGGAAAAACTCGGTCACGGAGTAAGTTCGCCCGGTGAGAGCACAAGTGAACGGGTTTCGACTTTCCGGCACAGGACATCGCCCGAGGTCTTCCCTTCTCATAAATTCTGCAATCGGTATGGAATCCGGAGGCTCTGAAGTTAGAATTTAGCAAAGTGCTTCAGTTAGAGAAGGATACGGGAGACGCGAACCTATTGGGAGCTTTGGCACCCACTTCGGAGGATAGAACACCATGTTTAGGAAGTAATCAGATCAACCGTCGGTAGGTGAGAAGTAACGATCTTTGAGCCGAAAGACGCTTGGTAAAGCTACGAAGATATAATCTTATGTACTATAGCAGCTAAAGTTGCTCGTTATTTTTTATGGACACTGGGAGGTCAGCGGGGACGTTTAGTAGAGTGTGAGCATGACTCAGCGGTGTAGTGAGAGTACCTACTTCAACAACTGGAACTCAGGAATACCACGTACAACCAGTTGAAATGAGCATCCACGGAAACTAGGCGAAACTAGGCGAAACTAAAGGGCAGTGTCCTGGGTTCTTCGGTCAGAGCTTGGCCCAAAAAGGTATGCCGAGGACGAACCGAACTGGGCCGGCTCAACCGAAGCCAATCATCACAAGCGTGCCTCCCCCGCAACGTCCGTGAGCTTACGCGGGAGAACCAGATGCCCGAGGAACACAGTTGCAGTATTTGGCGCTCGATTCTGTTGAGCATGCCATGCCCAAGCTTGACAGGTGACAAGGTTCCAGTCTCACCTCCCTCTTTTCAGTAGATGAATTTGTTGAGCATAAAGCACTTGCTCATCGCAACATAGCAAAAGGAGTACTGCCGCTTATTGCGCCATCACCAAAGGAGAATCGCCAGCAGCAACACAACTACCTACCTTAAAGCATTCTCGTAAAAATGGCGACAGAAGTTCCGAAGACAATGTTTGCGTGGAGAAAACACAAGGGAAACCCCAATCCGGTACTTATAAGCTCACCATCAACTTGGCCTAGGCGTCTGAGGTAATCGATCCATAGGTTTGGGAAGAAGTCCCCGTACCTCAGACACCAGCAAATGGAATTCTCTGCAAAATGATAGCTTCTGGAGGTACGCTCACCAAGGCTCGTTTAAAAATTGTCCCAAGCAACGCCGTCTTACCCACACCATGTTCTCCACTAACAAACACAGTATGCCGTAGCGATCATTCACTCCTCACCATTGACAAGCAAGCTGGGTGGTTTCAGGAGAAATACACGCTGGTAAGTACAATAATATTATGCAGCATATAATTTGAATGGCATACACTAATTCAAGTCCTATTTATAGGGCCACGAGGGCTGCGGAAGGATCGTAGAAATCGGAGCAGAGGTCAAGGACTCGATGCTCAAAGTGGTGAGTAAGAAATTATCATCATATTTGATCAACCTCTCTGATAAGACTTAGGGAGATGTGGTTGCTCTCCACGCTGTGCCAGGTTGTGGAGCGGAGGACTGTCCCGAATGCACGAGAGATCTATCCCAGATATGCGAGAGAGGTCACCACTCAGGTATTGGGCAAGACGGCTTTTACGCGCCGTACGCCACTATGGACATAAAAGGGGCTGTCCTCGTGCCCGATGGTACGTATGCACTCGGCTTTTTAATCTGCTGCCAATCTTCTAAAGCATCATATACTCACTCCCGCAGGCGTTACACCCGCTGAAGCGGCTGTAGCTACGGATGCAGTGAACACTGCTTACCATGCAATCCACCGAAGAGGCGAAGTGAAAAAAACCGAGACCACATTTCTCTTCGGGCTAGGCGGTCTTGGCTTCAACGCCCTACAAATCGTCTTGGAGATCGGAGCCAGAGTCATTGTGTGCGACATCAACGAAGATCGTCTTGAGGATGCTGCAAAACTCGGAGTCCCGAGAAGCGATATCGTCCCTGTTGGCAAGCCACCACAGGAGTTTACCATTGAGAACGGCCTGGAAGGGAAAGTTGATACTGTCTTGGATTTTGTCGGTACTCATCAGACCTTCGCAGATGCTCAACATATTGGTAAGCGTGCCCAACTCAACCCGACGGTGAAATTGTCTAATGTTGCAAACTCTGTTCAGTACGACGTGGTGGAAAACTCCTCTGCATTGGGAGCCTGGATACGGAAAACACCGTCCACATGAAACTCGGAACACGAAAAAGGCTGAGCTACATCTTCTCTTATGGTGGGCAGGTCAAAGACCTTGAGCTGGTTCTTCAGTTGATCAAGAAAAAGTCTATTTGCCCACAAGTTGAGGAAGCCAGGCTGGAAGATTTTCCTGCAATTCTTAAGGCCTTGGGTGAGGGAAAGGTCAAGGGTAGGATGGCTTTAATGCATGATTAGGTATACCTGCTTTCATGATCGCAATTAAGGGAATACTTTGAGATGTACCCTAGGAAAGAGCACTAGACAGATATATAAAATCCTTAGTATATTTAGCCTAAGGCTAATAGCCTAATTGCTTTTCTTAGGACTAAATTTTTAAAATGCTTCTCCATGTAATTATTAGTTAATATCGTCCCGCCACTATCCATGTTCAAAAAGAATTAGAGGAGAAATAGAAAGTATCCTTTGCATTTCTTCGTTACACCATCCTATGACAAACAGCTTCTAACCAGATAACTCAATAGTTATACTCCATAATGAACATAAGGAACCCAAGTTGGCGGAACTGTCCTCGTATGCCTTTTAGAGATAGCTAAAGAAGCCTCTCTTAGAAGCCTGTCAACCACTTGTTCCCTATTGCCTCTCGTTGCCCACCTCTGTCTTTGCGCTGCCTGTTTCGTCCACTCCCGCCGGGATCTGATAGATACCTTTGCCCATTTAGTTCCAAGGTGAGTTCGCTGTCTCACCCACTTGGTACCATGCCTGTCAGGTTTCTTCGCCCTCTTGTTTGTGCTGCTACCGTCGTCTACCATCCCTTTTCTCTCGCCTCCGTCCTTCAGCCCATCTAACCAAAGATCCCGGAGCTTTCGACTAGCTGCGTGGAGCCCCTGACACACTGACTCATCGCTCATCTGTCCATCCCTCATGCCTTCGTATACAGCTTTCGCCACCTCCACGCATATTTCGTCATTGACTTCCCACAAGGTACCAATGACGTGGCGGAATCCTGCGAGTTGACAAGCGGTGACCAAATGGATGCTCTCGTCCATAAATTTCTCCCCTTGGATCCGACTAGTCCCGCAGGCTGAGAGATAGGCAAGAAAAGGAGGGTTCTCCTTCAGGTTCAAGTCTAGGAGGTCGGCCACTCTCAACGGGTTCTCCATCACATCCTTCAAACACAGGTAGCTCTTCAGCGGGTCGTCGTGGTCGGTGCATCCATGGCCGGCAAAGTGGAAGATCTTGCAGCCACGCAATTGTGCCGTGACTTCATCTTTTCGCTGATCTGGCTCAACAGGCTCAAGCCCCACTGGTGCACAGAGACTTCTTACCATTTCCAACTCTTGGGAAACAAAAGGTAGGTGAAAACGGCCTGGTGTATGCTCCATAGCGACAAGAACTGCCTTGGATGAGCTGTCATGTGATACACGACGTTGGCGGCCATACAGGATGGCTTTGGCAGAAGAGCCATACGAAGACATAACCCTATCAAGCACTGTTTCAGAACTGCGTTTGCGGTGAAGTCCTGCCGCATGGAGGGGAAATTGCCTCAGAAGTCCGGTAGGAATCCACCATACGTGAGGCCAGTCGTTTTTCGAGGGAGGCTCTGTGAAGCCAAGGGCGTCCAGGACCGGTGCTGCAATGACATCCCACAACCATTCAAGAACTTGAGGGCTTCCACGATCGCCAATCTCCGCCTTCTCTTGGATAGCCAGCATAGACAGACCAGGCAATGCTATGTTCTGCATTCTGTTCTCACGGAGAAGGAAAGCATCGCAGCAAATGTTGCTGACATTAATGATAGCGATTGGGCCGAAGTCGGCAATGGTCTGCATCGCTGTTGGTCCCGGTCCGCGTAGGAAACCCTCAAATCTGGGAAGTTGACGAATCTTTTCAATTAGTTCATCAAACTCCGTTCCTGCATCGTACCGCCTCAACGCTTGGCCCCTCCAGGATATAATCCCGTCGCCTGTAGGCACGTCAATGCTAACCGGCGTCCCCAGTTCTTGCCGAAGGCGTTCAACGGTCTCTGCAAGTTCCGGGTGATGTTCTCGCAATTCCAAGATGTCGGTCTGCATTTCCTCAAGAGACGCTCCCAGCAAGCCTTGGCCCTGCTCAAGTAGATTCAGGGCAACATCAACGCCCTTGTCAGCTTGTATCGCCACTGCTGCAGCATCAGAAGCTACACCGGCCAGTTCAGCGAGTATGTTTTGCTTGTCATCGTTCTCAAGTGACCGTATCGTTAATCTGGGAACGAGGCCCATTACAAGTTCCGCAGCCTCGAAGCTCTGTTGCCAATCTGGGTTGATATTCAGGAGCATCATGCAAGCATGAATACGAGAAAGGATGGGCGCGTTGGGATGTCGTAAAGCGGACTGAAAACAAACAATAGCATTTTCGATGCCTTCATCTCTCCGTCAGTTTGCGTAGGCTGCGAGAATCCCACTTCCAAGAGTATACATCAATTCCCCTCGGTCTGGATGGTCGTCGGGCGTAGAACCAATCGCCTCCCTTGTCACAGCAATCAATTCATCGACGTCAGAAATCGCTCTTGTTTCAGTACTCTTCTCGATCAGAAGACCTGCAAGGCTTTGCAAGTAGATTGCTCTGTTCGGGTGGTCCTTCGGCGTTGTGCCGAGTGCAAGCCTGATGAATTGAATGCCATCATCGCAGTCGACCATGTTTTTTGTGACCGAGTATTTCCGCCCAAGCTTGACCCCAAGCTCGTACTGATGCCTGGACTGCATCGGATGGTTGCTTGGTAAAACATCAATAGCCCGTTTGGAAAGCTGAGTAGATTCTTCAAGGTCAGACTCTGCTCTTGTCCGCGAAAATCTCTGCTGCAGTTGTACTGCGAGGGTTCCTAGCCGGTTTGATTGGATGTTGGGGTATCTGCTTGGCTTATCAAGGGCTTGCCTTGTTACTGAGATTGCTTCGTTGAGGTCGGCCAAAGCTCCAGTGATTGCATATCTGCTCGTCAAGACACTTCCAAGGGTGGTCAAGGATATACCACTATCCAAGTCGTCGGTAGTGGTTATTTCCACAGATTGTTTAGCCAGATCAATGCCTTGTTCAAGGTCAGCTGTAGAGCCCGTTCTCAAAGATCTCAATCCAAGTAAGCTTCCGAGATGTTGCAAAGAGAGCGCGTCCTGGGCGTGACCAGGGTCGAGCTCTTGTGCTTTTTTTCTCATAAGGATCGCTTGTTCGAGGTCGTCCAGCACTCCCGTATCTAAATATTTATTGCAAAGAAAAGTTGCCATGTCCCCAAACTGGAATGCTCGGTCGAAATGATGGTCTGGCGTAACTGCAATTGCTCGAAATGTGATGCGAATGCTGTTTTCGAGATCGGCCATGTTTCCTGTCACCCCATACTTGTCACTTAGCCGACCTCGAAGCGTTCTCAACGCCAAAATTAGCCCTGGATCGTCATTTGGGATTCCATCAACGGCTTGCTCAACCACGTTAATGGTCTTGTCGAGGTCACTCATCTCTGTTGTCAACGAGTATTTGTCGGCAAAAAGATATCCAAGGTAAAGTAAGCGATTTGTCAGGTCGGAAAGATTGCTCTTTGGTGTTGCATCGACAGCTTGCCTTCCCCAACTAATGGCTTCCTCAAGATCAGTTGCATCTTCAGTCATCGAAAACTTGTCGCTAAGTTGACGTCTCAGTGTGTCTAACCGTGGTGCCTGGTCCGAGCCATCATCAGGCTGTAGCTCAACGGCTTGCCTAGCCGCATGAATGGCTTGTTCGAGTTCGTCCATCGTGAAAAAATATGGTATTGAGGCTTGAGGTACGACAAAGTGTTCGATGCATTTAATTTGACGTTATCAAAGTTGGAATAAGTCATGTGCCTTGAAGGACGCAATGGCCCTTTCAGAGGCTCCTCACCTTTGAAACGGCCAAAGTATTCCTAGAAGGCAGACGGAGATGGCGCCTTCTGGCAAAACAATAACAATATTAAGGCTGTGTTGCTGTGTTGGCTCCAATCAAGATAATGGTGGCTGCAGCCTCAGCCTGCAGGTTGTGCCGTTGTGACGCTAGGCTTGCTCCCCCGTGTCTCACTGATCATTAGAAGGCTTTAATATCCGGGAAGTGCCGAGACAAGTCGCCCAGGGAGCTCAGCCTTAACCCAGCCCCAGCTCTGCCCGAGATTCAGGCTCTCCAGCCGTTGCTGCGCCTGGTTGCTGGACGAGGTTTGATGGCGTGAAGCGGGGAAGTTATGCAGACTTGAAAACAAGGATAGTTCGCATTGATAGTTATTCATTTCTACTCGGGAATCATAATGAACATTTTCTAGTAGGTTGGCGGAGCTCAACTAGATCTTCCCTACGTAGGGATTGATTTCCGCAGGCTTCATGTACTAAGATTTTCCGGCCACGTCAATGCCCCGTAAACAAGATGTCAGGCCATCATGTCAGTTACTCTCAGTTACTCTGGAATTCTTATACGCCAAAGAAGTCTATTCTAATATCGATCCCGCCTTCACGTGTTTATAACAAAGTTGCCTGAAGAGGATGGCTTTCCAAGCGCCCACAGGATTCCACGCTCAATCACATTGTCCCACCTCGCCGAGGCAGACAACTTGTCTCCAAATCGCCGGAACCCATGAGGCACACCTTGGAACAAACTTACGTCGGTCGGAACCCTACAGGGCATGTGAGCTTCCATTCTAGTGCCGATGACAGGAAGCTTTACTCACCCAGCCTTACTCAGAAGCTTAGCATACAGCAAACCTTCGTCTCTCAAAGGATCCAGGCCTGCAATCCCAAATACAGTCGGGGGAAGGCCCTTTACCAGTGCAGGCGTAGCGTTGCCTGGGTTGAGCCTTATATCGTCAACCTTCGGGTTCTCAATCTTCAACAGTTCTGTAAAGAACTGTGCTGTCTTCAAGGGTAATATTGGCGCATGTTCGTTCTCCTTGTAACTTGACAAAGAAGCATCTTTTAACCGCTTGAGCTGTGGCTCATAGCACGCCATATGTACCAGGCACGGGATCATCAACACCTGTCCAGCAATTGTTGGACAAGACTTGATCGTTTTCCCTGTATTCTTCAGGTGCTGTGCAAGCGTGAGCGAGGCAGCAAACTGTGCACCAGCTGAGATACCTCCAACTACCACTTCCTGGCCATTTCCACCGAGGTCTGTCATGTGTGCATGCGCCCATTCAAAAGCATCTTCGACATCATTCCAGGCGGTAGGATAAATGTGCTCTGGTGTGTGGCGATAGTTGACGTTGAGAACCACGACTTCGGCGCCGCAAGCAATCCTAGAGCAAATGGCGTCTTCAGAGGAGAGAGTGCCATATAAATAGCCACCGCCATGCAAATGAATGTAAACGGGAAGCGCTTCAGATTCGCTCACAGTGACAGGGCGATAGCTTCGAGCCTCAACAAAACTTCCATCACGTGTCGGGACTTGGAAGTCCTTTGTGTGGACTTTTGAAGCTAGTACTTCCATGTCCTTTGCTGCAATGGCCTCACGACCTTCGTTGACAACTTGTTTTCTCTCTAAGAGCTGTTGACTTGTTGGCGGTGTTGGCAAGGTGGCTTGCACAGCAAGCCACTCATCGCTTGGTCCTCCATATTTCGAGAAGTCAGACATTGCAGCTGCATAGGGCGGAAGAACGAAGCGACTGCTTGAAGGCAACTGTCACTAATCAATCCAATGAAGAATCAGGACGCAGAGAGAACAATGCATTAAACTATCCCTCAGTCAGCATGTGAATAAGCTTGTTCCGGCTTTCCACCTCGGCAACTTCATGCGCATAGCGGAGAAGGTAGCTCATTCGGCATTCGGCACCCAAGCCGGTTGTCCAAATGAGGAAATGCCTAGTCAAGAACAGGTCTTCGCCCGACACTCACTGGAAAAAGTAGAATAGATAGGTTTCAAGTAGCTTTCGTGGGAGACCTCTTTACAATTCAATTACGAAGAAGGAAACAATCAAGATGTCATCCGATATCCCTTCAACGCCACCTTCACGCTCATTTACGGGCAAGGTGGCCATCGTCACAGGTGCCGGCTGTGCGGGAGAAGGCATTGGAAATGGCCGTGCAATCTCCATTATGCTGGTCGATGAGGGCTGCCATGTGATTTGCTTGGATATGGATCTGTCATGGGCAGAAAAGACTGCCGAAATGGCCAACTCCGAGACAGGTCGTGGAACAGCAGTCGCCTTCCGAGGAGACGTTACGTCGGCATCCGATTGCAAAGAAGTTGTGGAACTCGCCCTGTCTAGGTTTGGCCGCCTAGATATTCTTGTGAATAATGTTGGAATTGCCGGGGCACCGGGCACAGCTGTGGACGTGGATATGGAGCACTGGGCCAAGAGTCTGGAAGTCAACGTCTCGAGTATGGTGCTAATGTCCAAGTATGCGATTCCTGCCATGACTCGGAACGAAGGAGAAACGAAAGGCTCGATTGTGAACATGGGCAGCGTGGCTGGACTCAAAGGAGGCACTCCGCATCTGCTTTACCCGACTTCCAAAGGGGCCGTAGTCAATATGACAAGGGCAATGGCTGCACATCATGCCAAGGACGGTATCCGAGTCAACTGTGTTTGTCCAGGGGTGCGTTATTCCCTCGATTTCCAACGTTTTACGACTTGATTAACTCTTTGCAGATGCTCTACACCCCTATGATGTACGCCGCGGGGATGACAGAGGAAGCGAGGGCGGCAAGAAAGGCGAGGAGTCTACTAGGAACTGAAGGTACGGGTTGGGATTGTGCTTGCGCTGTTACTTTCCTAGCAAGTAATCATGCGAGATGGATCACAGGAGCCATCTTACCCGTCGATGCTGGGGCGACGGCGGCTGTTGGGATCGGAATGCCAGCGAGCGCAAGCGTGAATGGATGAAGAATACCAAGGGCGCATGGCAATGATGATATAATCAAGTCCCTAATCATGAACATAGTAGATGGGCTGCACCAACAAAATTGGATGAACTTGAAGCTGACTGTATGATATTTCCCATGGTGACCCGTAGGTCTGTAGTCGATGAGACCAGTGTTCATAGGGACCTTCGTCGCTGCAGACGGGGATGGAGCCCAGATGCGCGCCAGCGTGATGATGCCTCGGCTTTAGGGACTCCTTGCGACGGCAGTGGTGATTCCTTTAGCGTTCCGTCAAACCCTTCAGCTTATTGGCTCTGGGACCTTGGCGATATCGCACGGTACCAGTCAGGGTGCGGTATCGGTGATCGTGCGTGACCGCGACGCGCAGCTGGTTGACACTTGACAGCTGGTGGGCAGATGCCCAAGAAGAGATTTTCAGTCGCCCCTCAACTTCTTCCTTCTCTTCTTCTCCAACAACCTACTCTTTGTGTGAAGAAACCCCTGCTTGCAGAGACGCTCTCCCCATCGTGCTCAGGTTTTGCCCGCGTGGCCCTTTTTCTGCGATAGACACGGTCGTGTCTCTTGCCTGATGAAGCACAACCACAACGAAGAAAAGTAGAGGGGAAAAAGAGAGAAATCCCTGGTCCCAAGTTTGTACAGCTTCAGTCCCTTCGCCTGTGTCAGAACGCCGTTGTCGCGATCGTCGCCTTCCCTTCAGACATTATCTGAAGCTTGCGCCCCGTCCGTCGCCGTCGTCGTCGCTGTCTTCGTCTTCGTCTCCGTCTTCGCCGTTTCCGCCATCCTGGTCGTTCCCGTCGTTCCCGTCGTCGCCGGATCTTCTGGATCCCTTGCACCCTGTGTTGTGCTCGCCCGGTTTGTGGAAGACTCCTCAAGGTGTTGGTCGGCTCTCTTTGGAGGCTGGTACCGCTCGGCTTCTGCTTTCTCTCCCTCTTGCAGCCACAGCCCACCGCGTAATTCGAAACAATGGCTCCCCAAACCATGATCGACTCCCTTCTTGGCCAAATTCAACTATGGTGGGATGACTACCAGATTCCTAGCCGGAAGTACATCGTTCTCAAGATGTCTACCAGACGGGACAGGCAGGCCATTGGACAGCAACTCGAGGCACAGCACGACCATGCTAGAGAGGGTCTGACCTTTCAAGTGGAACTCTTAGGTGCCCCGAGTGACCGAATATTCAAACAGCTGTCTCCTATGAGTTCGATCATTGTGACCTGTCACACCTGATGGGCAGCGTTCGCGAAGCACGGTCTCAGATCCCCACGACACCAGCCCCAAGGAGGACACGTTCTGTACCAATCCCAGCTGCAAGGGCCTTGGTGACTCCAAACAGTAGGAAATACCCCGTGGTGTCCTGTGGGATGGCATCGCTAAATATACCTAATAGGCAACGACCGACTGTTGACAAGCACCCGTGGAGAAGCGTCTACCACTCAAACTCCAACGGACAAGGGCCCCAGTCGAAGATGTAAGTATTCTTCTCCATCATATCGTCCCTATGCCAACAAGTTACCGCAGTCCGATCGAGTGGTGCCCCTGTCGAGGCGCGAGACGAACCCACCCAGAAGCGTCAAAGGAAAGAATCCCAAGCGCCAGCGTCGAGCCTCGCCCTCCGATTCCGAATTTGGCACCCCGAATTCTAGTGATGACGAGGAGGATATCCTGGCTGTCGCTAGTGAACGCGACGATGATGCCACCTCCGAGCTGCTCGATGATGTCGATGGTGATGCAGTCGAATCCGTGGCTCTCCAAGACGCCATTATCGACAACGGGTTGATACACATCGGCCCACAGTCAGTCAAGTCCCATTGCCTTGATATTCGCTCTATGCCAAGGAAGGTCGCGGACTTTCGGTTCCGGCTTACAATCAGGGAGAGGTTCCAACATATCGACTCTAGCCTCCCGAGTGTCAATGCTACAACGCGCGAAATACTCCAGAAAAGCATTCATGGGGGCTTAACACGATCCTTGGTTGAGCAACAAGATGACAGGGTGAAGCGTCTTTACAATTATACAGGCATTGGGTTGTCCTAGAGAGCAGTAGAGCAACATCTACCAGACTCTTACGAAGATCACAGGGTCATATGGCCTCAGTTCTTTAGAGTTTGAGTACTACTGCATCATCATATCGCCAAATAGAGAAGACCGCGTCTTTTACCCCTTTCACATCCTCTCAAGATCCCAGGCCCAAGAGCAGCAGTAGGATTGGCATATCCTAGATTTAGGGGTATTAGCTAAGTCACCCTGCCAGTTAGGGCCTTTAGCCTACTATGCTTAGGGCTTAGTGAGTACTAAAATAAATATGTTAAGTACCTAATGCATTCAGCTCAGGGCTAATAGCATAATTCCGTTTTCTTTAGGACTAAACCCTCAACATACTCCTCTAAGTTATACGAGAGCGGGAAATCTAAATTTCTGTCCGAATCAAGTAGTTGCGAGTAGTCCATTCGCAGCGTTCGTCATCTCTATAACTGTGCAAGCTGCCACTCAAGCCTTGAAGAAGTCTTGGAAATGGATCCAGCTCACCACGATGCCCGGGCCCGTGGCCAAGCTGCGGAAGCATGAGCCCTGGGAAAGCAAATGGCTGGCTTGTGATAAACATCTTGATGATGTCCTCAACTCGCTCGTGTTCCTTACCCCTCAGCTCGTTTGGGATGGTCATGGTTAGTGGGAGTTCCATTTTTCCTGTTTCTCTGTTGCCCTTGGGAAGTATTGTCAGACAGGCATCCTCTCCCTTTTCCGAGGCCAAGTTGCGAATTTCCCAGAACTGAGTGAAAAGAAATATTCCCAAGTATAGTGGACGACTTGTCAAATTTTGAAACATGATCAAAAACGTTCCATCATGCTTCACAAGATAGTGACCATCTGGGCCTGGACTATTCTCAGTGCATAGTGAAAATGATTTCTCGAGAGATGAACTCGACAACTGATTATCGATGCCTTCGAAGAATTTGTACTTTGCAACATGGTTTAGGGTGTCGAATAATGTCCCACAGCTCTTGTCCCGAGTCCGCGGGATTGTAGGTATGTTGTAGACATCATTCGGTGTCAGATCCCGGACTTCGTATGCACCTTCTGCATTTCTCACCACGTAAAACACTGGGTGTTCTGCTTTGTTTGTCTGCAAGTCTTGAGAAAGAATGAGAAAGTTGCCCCCCTTTGCCGCTTGTATAAGCTCGTCGCTTTCTGACTCGCCCAAGTCCAGGCGGATGTGAACCCTTCGAGTTGAGAAGGAGGTGACCAAGGTTGCCTTCCAGGTAGATCCCCTTTCAATCCTTTCTTTATCTTCGGGATTGACTGTTTTCATTGTAGACATGAGGCAGTCGACACTGTCGACTTTGCTTCTGACAGTCTGCGGAAACGCTATGGTGGATGTATGCTCCTGCATGCCAAAAGGACTTAGTGCGTATTCATCATCCTTGTGCACTCCATGAGCCTGGCCAGCGTGGAGTATCAGAAGGCCATTCTCCATACTTCGGTGCATAGAAAATGTTGAAAGGTCCGAATGCCCAGTGAAGGGAACAAAATCGCCAAAGAAAGAGAATCCACGCTTCCCATATAACATTGGGGTTTGCTCGGGAAGACGCGCGTGAAACTGCGCTCGAAGATGCTGGTGGAACATCTCATTTGAAACCTTGATACCGCGTCTTCTCAGTTTAGTGAGTGAATTGACCAGGAAATAGCTCAATGCCCCCCTCGTTGCGCCGCATTCAAATTCCAGCTCCGAAGCAACCTCATGAGGACCGCAGGCAGCGATGATTGTGTAACCATCGGGATCCAGGAATCTAGTGAGATTCAGTGCCCCGTCGCGCAGATTATCGGAGACATCCTTGGCGAAAGGATCTTCGTAGCCGGACTTCATGTCAATGCTGGCATCGTGCTCGATGTATCGAACTTCACCGATTTGTAGCACACCATTACGAAGAACACTGCCTGAAAAACAGCAGTCGAGGACCAGCGTGACAGTCAGTCCTTGTGTGACCATCTTTTTGATAGCATTTCGAAGTAAGGTGCCGTACAGGTATTCCGTCTCTGAGGTGATAGGATTGATGAGCTCCAAAGCGACGGCACCATCGATGCTCCGGCGAGTTCCGTGGCCAGAATAATGGATGTACACGTGATCATTTGGGGCAGAAGTGTTCAAAATTCTAGTCAGGCTAGAGATTACGTTGTCGTGTGTCGGTAGGTACTCTGGAGCCTCGACGGTCCCTCCTACGATGTGCGGCGATTTTGTTGCTGTAAGCATGGTGATGTCGACAGTAGACAGTCCAGTCTTGAGATACTCGGCGATCGCATTGACATCTTTGACAGCTCCTTTCAACGATCTGTCCTTGACGGGGCCTTGAGGGTGCGTATTGGCCCTGGATATTGTCAGACCGACGCCAATCAGAAGAGCCCATCGTGCCGGCGGTGAATCCGTGTTAGCCATCGAATTGCGAGGAAGGGTGTCGTCTTAGGACTCGTTGCGTTTGTTGGATGAAGAAATACGGCACTTAGTGTTCCTCGATCGGTAAAAAGCTCAAGCCAGGACGTGAGTCGAGCGTCTATGCAAGGCGAGGCTTGTCGAGGTACTCAGATGATGCAGCGTTCAATTGGGGCTGAATCCTACTCTACCTATTGGCTCGGTTATGAAGTTATGGGTTGGGCAGATCAGGCTGCCAAGACTTCTGGGTGAAGCTGGCTTGTGGTGTTCCGTCCCTTTCCGATAAGACATCACATCGACGTATTTTAACAAGGGCAGGCAAGACTCCTAGTTGAAGGGATCGCTTACATGATGGTCTTGTGACTATCGTGGGCGATTGAGCGAACAATGGAAGTCACTCTTTGCTACCCGAGTATAGGCAATACTCCCTGGCAAAGAATAGAGCGGATACCATCCTATGAATCCGTGTGATAGTTCTTCATTACTCCGTTTGCGGTGATCGTATCAAGTGTTACCGTATAGCGGGAAAGGTCGAAATGCCGAACAGGATCAAACGGCTCGTTTTCATTGATTCCGAACATCATCGCAATTCCATGATCTGGACCCTTACACAACGATGCCTTCATTGATTGAAGTCTCCATGGTACCAATGGAAGCCCCCACCGGTCCAAGGTATGGAAGGCAATCTCTTCCTGGCTGGCTCCTGGCCGCTCGGCCTTGAAAATTCGGATCTTGTCGCAAAAGAAGTGCGTCATCCAGTAAATCACTCGAGTTGCATCCATCTGCTTTTCGCCATACCCAGCCTTTTCAGCATGCCGATTGCACCTCGAGCGCATGACTCTCAACATACTGACAGCAATTAAAGCTATGGAGGGCCTACTCCGTGGTGGATAACTTGGTATTGCTGGGCAACACGGCTTGTATCTTGAGGTATCTGACAAGGATTTACTAAGGGATATGGCGTCTCTGCCGCGGGACAGGACTTTCGAATTGCTCCTCTGTACTCATGCAAATGGATCATACAGCTCTAGCTCATGCTCACCGAAAGCCTGCCCATCCTTCGCAGTAACGCCTAGGTCATTGCATAACCTGTATTTCCCACCGTCCGTCAATTCTATCTTGTAAAGTCCTTCCATCTGGCCAGAAACACGAAGATATACTTTGTCTCCAGGGGAAAATTTATAGGTATTATCGTAGGCGTCAACACCTGGCCGCTTATCCTTGGCGATGACGAAGTTGGGGTCGCCGGTGCTATTGATGAGTGAGTCAAACTATATGCGGACTACGACGTGTAGATACTCACTGATGGGTTTCGCTCATCTTGACGGTAGTATGTGATATCGAGCAACCGATTGACAGGCTATTTAGCAAAAATCAGAAGAATATATGTGAAGCGTTGGGGAGCATGCGCATAATTTATAGCGGTCGGATACTCATCAGGCAAACAGGGCGGCCAATGCCTACGCAGCACGTCACCTTGCCTACGAATCCGCATATTTGCCTTGCCCAACTAATAGGCAACTCATCAGGCAGCAATCTAAGCCTCGAAGGCGATTATTGAGTGAAATGTTTGTTTCAAGTGTTTGCTGGCGTTCAGCGGGCAACAAATTACAATTAATCGCCCCCTCCCATCGTTTTTATCCCAGCGCTTCTTGTCCGTCTTGCTTTTTGAGCAAGAATTAGCATCACGATGGCTGATATAGAGCTGGGTTCTCCAACGTTCACCCCGTCGCCAGCACCTTATCATTTCTTGCGAC
Source organism: Neonectria neomacrospora (assembly GCA_013756995.1). Classification (NCBI taxonomy): domain Eukaryota; kingdom Fungi; phylum Ascomycota; class Sordariomycetes; order Hypocreales; family Nectriaceae; genus Neonectria; species Neonectria neomacrospora. The sequence continues at coordinate 18,955 of JABSTB010000929.1, read as the reverse complement.
AATGCGTTTCACCATCACAGCTCTTGCGCAAGTTAAGACACAAGTTTAAAGGTCACAACGAAGGCGAAGAAGATGGGAGAGACATCAGCGAGGCCCAGGGTGCGTGCAGTCCATCACAACCCTTGGAACTCTATGAGTAGACGTATTAACTTAACAAAGTTGAGGACCACCGCAAGGGATATCCACGGTTCGCGGCCTTGATGGCGGCGCATGAATCATTTCACATCTTCCGACGCTTCTCAGGCCTTCGTACACGTCTTTTGCTACTAGCACAGGATGAGATCGTCGATCTTGAAGAGCAACTCAAAAGAGTTGACCAAACCGAAAAAGCACCTCTGTTCCTTGCTTCCCGCCGCGAAGACAAAAATCCCGAGCGAAAAGCCATAATTTCGAGACTACACACCAGTCTGGCTGCCTACGGTAAGATTGCAAGCTTTATTCTCAATTAGAATGAGTTACTGGGCTAATACTAAGCCCCGAATGTAGACGACATGACGGAGAGAAGTCAACGAGCGCTCGCGTATGAGAAGCCTCATGAAGATTATGTGTCGAGTCTTCAACGTTGGCTGGTTGGAAACGCTTGCATTGCCAGAAAAGAGACAAACTTTCTCAAAAGCGGTGACGATTTAGCGGCAATCTCCTCCATGGAGGACGGAGTAGTCAAATGGTTAGAAAGAACAGTCTGCGATAAGATTGTGCGGCGGCTTAGCAAGGTGAGGATACGGGATGCCACTTCAGTATTTGCTGAATGCGAACCTGTGATTTGGAATAATATTAACAGACTACTAGGGGCTTAAGCCGAAGTCGAGCGACCCTTGCGTTCACATTTTCCCCCGGACCTCAACAATGAAAGTGGCACGAGCGATCCTGAGTCCTCTCATCGTGTTTCTACTACTGGCCCCAGTGATCATCTGCAACTTCATTGACAGCCTTAACGCCAGACTGGTCGTCATGATTATCGCAACAGCCGCATTCTTATTCTGCGTGTCTCTATTGACAAACGCTAGGACAGTGGACTTAGCAGTGGCTGGTGCAACGTAAGAAGCCATCCCTCCTAGCGCTACCGCAAAGCTTTCGATATCTTACTAACCTGGATCTTTTAGTTATACGACCGTTCTGGTTGTTTTTGTGGGCGGAGCTAATACCGTTTCGAACTAAAAGCCAAAGGAAATTATTCCATCAAGCGGACATATGAGTAACTTCCACCAACATAACAAACAAGGACTATCTTGGTTTACGTGCAATTCCTTGGCTGTCTGAACCAATGGAGGACTTGAAAGATGAATGAACTACCCTTGCTTCATGACAAAATCCGAGTAAGCTCTCTGCTTGACCTCATCGCACCTCTTTCGATATCCCGGTGCCGCGCCGTTATATCGTGTCATCGACCTCTTCTGCTTATGAGCAAGATTTTTGTTCACCCCAGTCATCCATGAATCAACCTCGTTAGCTAACAAGCCCTTTCCGCATTCGTGCACGTGCTCCGTCCACTGGTCCATACCCTCTTCTGTCGCTTCCATATATAACACGTTGTGTTCCTGGGCGTATCGGATAAAGTCTGCCACCCACTCAACTGCGTACTCGATACTTCGAGGAATGTTACCGAACATTTGATGTGGCCCCATTACCATCATCATGTTAGGAAACTGGTTGACGGTTAAGCCTAAGAAAGTTCGAATCCCGTTATCCCACACATCTTTGAGATTTGTGTTGTTGAGGCCCTTAACGTCAATGGCGTTGAAGGATCCCGTAACAGCATCAAATCCAGTTGCATAGATAATAATATCAAGGTCGTATTTCCCGTCACGAGTTTGCACAGCGTCCTCAGTAATCTTCTCGATGGCGTTGTTGGAAATGTCCACCAACTCAACGTTTGGCTGATTGAACACTTCATAATAGCCACTTTCAAGGGGTACTCGCCGCGTACCAAAGCCATGGGTTTTCGGAACAAGTCTCTCGGCGACTATAGGATCGTTTACTCGGGCCCGGATCTTGTCCGCGTAGAACGCACTGTAGAGTTCGTTTGCTTTTTTGTCGGTGTAGATATCCGACTCTACAGAAAGCACTTTGGCAAAACCGGGTCGGGCGTACAAGTCCTCCCAGTGAGCAAGGCGCTCCTCTTCTGACAATGAAAACACGCTGCTGTTGTCGCTGACGTGGATAAAACATGAATATGATTCCAAGCATTGGCGAAATATTTCGGGATAATCTTTGCGGATCCCCTTCATCTCCTCCGGCGTGATCTTCTTGTTCCTCAGTGGAGCGGTCCAATTTGCCGTTCGTTGAAAGACGGTCAAGTGTCCAACTTGATCTGCGATGGCTTGTATGGTTTGGATGGCTGTTGCTCCGGTGCCGATAATTCCAACGCGTTTGCCTTCAAGGCTCGGTGCATCGGCAGGCCATCTCGCAGTATGCCACGCTGTGCCCTTGAAGTCGCGGACGCCAGGGATGTTTGGCAAAGTAGGCTCGTTGAGAATGCCCATGGCAGTGATAAGATAGCGACAAGTGTATGTCTTGCCCCCTTCGTCGGTTAAGAGCCATGAGTTGCTAGTTTGCTGCCAATGCGCTGACCGTACGCGGGTACTGAATTGCATGTCCTTCCTGAGGTCGAACTTGTTCGTGAGATACTGGGCATACTTCAACGTCTCGGTTTGGGGCGCAAAGTGTTCTGTCCACGTCCATTCATCCAAAACCTCTTGGCTGAAAGAGAAGATGTACGAGTAGCTTTCTGAGTCAAATCTCGCACCCGGATATCGGTTCCTAGTCTCATGTTAGGTTCGCATCCGATATCGCATTGGGTGAAGCGACTAATTACCAGAACCATGTGCCACCCTCCGCTGACCCAGTTTCCAGAACCCTCACTCTCAAGTTGAGTTGACGCATTCGATAGAGTGAGTAGATGCCACTGAGGCCAGCGCCGACAATGAGAACATCATAATCCAGACTCGCATTCGCAGCCCTGAACGGGTTGTCGTTTGCTGCACCATGGCCGCTTTTATCGCCGAGTTGCCCATTCAGCCCGTCAGTTGAACCCATGTCGGCGACGTCTATAGACAAGATGATATCTTGAATATATGTTCGGGTTCTTTCAGGTCGTCAGGTGAAGGCTTATCTAACTAGACGAGGTTGGTGATGTTGAAATTCTTGGTAGAGGCTTATCAAATCAAGTCGTCTGCTGTCCTATGTAGAAATATGCACAATGGCTACGAGGGACAAGGCGCAGGACTGATCATAATTATGAGTAGAACCGGGGTTGAATCAATCACCAGATCAAAGCATAACGCGGGGGTCGGCAATAAGCCAAGGTCGAATAAACCTCGTGTCCTCCCAACCTTACCAAAAGCAGATAACCCATGATTGCCGGCAAGATTAAGGATGTGACCTACCGAAGCCATTCCCGCTTGTCGATGTCGTACTATCACGGATTGGGATTGCCGGCGGGGTTTGAGCGCGGAGTGTTGGCTTGCAAGTGGAGAACAATAGCCGACTTGGCCAAAAGGCGGACTCGATTAAATATGATAATTATTACAAATTACAGAAGAGCATTTCAAAAGGCCTATACTGGGCTAGAGACGCCATATCTCTTAATCCTTGTCAAATACATCAAGTTACAAGCTATGTTGCCCAACATAACAAGTTCTCCGCTAGGTCCTCTGGTTTAGGGGTGTTAGGCTGGTCACCCTGCCTGCCAGTCACTGCCTTCAGCCCATGATAAGGCCTTAGGCCCTTAGCTAATATATAAACATAAAGTACTTAGTGTATTTAGCCTAGGACTAATGGCATAATTGCTTTTTTTTTTAGGACTAAACTTTTGAAATGCTCTTCCGTGTAGAAATGAGGAACCTCCACTGAAGGTATCTCTAGCTGTAGAGCCTGAATACTTCCGCTATTAAGCCAGGCCCTTCGACATCCAGTAAGTCTTTAGATCGCGTAAAAAGGCCCATTTCAAACCTTTGCCCCATCCCTTCTCCTTCCAGTCGTTCAGGCTATCTGGGAAATGGGCCACGCCATCTCTGACGGTCGAGTCGTGTGCAATGATGATGAAGATGTTTTCATCGCAGTCCAGTTGTTGTAAGTGGGAAACCGTCTGTTTCGCCAGCGGGATATCGAAACCAAACGTCATGTCATAGAGAGTGTCACTTGGGTTTCTCCCACGCGACTTTTGTAACTCTTCAAACGCATCTCCAGGACATAGAGACATGTTCTCACCAGGGTGACATGGGTGCGGGGTGATTGTTTCTGGTAAACCCATGTATCTCGACGGCCGTAAAAGACCTGCATAGTGGCAAACGTCGCCACCTAGCAGAACAAACGTATCCGGGTTTTTAGTCGTTCGAGCTAAACCGCAAAGATGACCAACCGCATGTCCGGGACTGTCTAGGAGGTAAAATGAGCCATCGCCGAAGTAGTCAAATGCTGGGAATTTGCCAATATGAAGTGTGTCTGGACCGTCAAACCGGATCTCACGTAGATTGCGACCACTAGTACGAAATCAATAAGTAGCCGGATGTACCAGAAGAGATTGTTGGCCTACGTGTAATCGCTCTCCAAAATCGGGGATGCCGGATTTGCTGGGGCCCCCGGAAGCATGGCATCTTTGAATCCAGGTCCAACCACTAGATCAGTAGCTACAGGAAACGTGGATGGGTCTCCGATATGATCCCAATGCCAGTGGCTGCTCGTGAGTCCCATTAATCAGCTGCGTGGAATGAGGAGTAACCCTGATTTTACTTACCTCCAAATGACTGCCTCGACGTCTTTAGCTGAGACACCTTTCTCCTCTAAAATGTCGACGACATTCTTTTGGACCTCTATATCGTAGTTTGTGCTTGGTAGGTATTCCGTGATACTCGGCGAGTAGTTGTTATAGTCCTTTCGAATCCCGAGGTCAAAGACCAGCTTCCGGCCTGAGGGGTGTTCCAATAAGAACGAAAATGAAGGAGAGGTCTGGAACGTCTCTAGTCCTGGGACAGGGGGTGCCATGAATCTCTTGAGAATAGCTGGCCCAAAATTGACGGGATTTATCAATTTGACAACGACAGTCTCCCCGCCTGCGGGGATCTGTATAGGTTGCGCCTCGTGGGACATGGTGGACTGGTTGAGGTATCTTCTTTCAAAGTTCTGAATGAGACCGAGGCCAAGGATATCGATTGAGTGGCGTTGGCGTTCTGTTGAGTGAACGGTGAATGCGTTGATGTGTCCGAGAGTGAGTCGAGTTACGTGCGGGGTGGGGGGTTCCTTGTTAGCCCAGTAATTGATCCCAATCCCTCGCGCGCGACCAAGTCTAGGCCCGTATCTCCGAGTCAAGTTGAATCAACAAGGGACCTTGGCAGCTGAGCAATCCGGGCTTGCACCAGGATTCATCACAACCGAAGTTGGTTATTTCGTGGCTGAAGCGACCCATGCCCCTAGTCTTTGCTCGGCTATCCACCGGTAATCCGCTTTCGAGAGTCCCGAGCACCTCCGCCAAGCCTTGCTCCTAGTGCTCCGAAGACGCTAACATAGACCAGGAGTCCTTGTGACTTCATCTGCCGCGTTGGTGAACGTAGACTCTGGGGAAACCCCGCCACACTCCTAATCAACCCTCGTTCCCCATGGGGTCCGACGTTACTCTATATGCATAAAAATGGATACGGTCCCAGGCCAGACCGACAGAAACAACTCACAATCATCTCCAGGTTTCTTCGTACGATCATCGTTGAACATGTCAGATTCCGAGAAAGGAACGCCGATACATCAAGTCGAAAATGCCATGACTGGACACCAGCCCAAGGTTGCCCGGCCTGTCGACGTGGTTCACAATGACGAGGCGTTGAGGGTCTTGGAAAACTACACTGGGGAAGAGACTTGGGCAGCCGACGAAGAGAAGAAGCTGCGCCGCAAGATTGACTGGAGACTCATGCCGGTACTATGTGCGACCTACGGACTTCAGTACTACGACAAGGCCATGCTGTCTCAAGCTGTATGTTTTAGAGCCTAACAATAAGCTCGCTGTTTACTAACAAGATGTCATGATAGGCAATCTTTGGGCTTCGAGATGACTTGGACCTCCTTGTTGGCAACCGATACTCCTGGGCAGCCTCCATCTTCTACCTTGGCTTCATTGTTGGAGCGTATCCGGCCATGGTCCTCGCCCAACGCTACCCAGTTGAGCGTGTCGCTTCCGGAATCGTTGTCACCTGGGGCCTTTGTCTGATCCTGACAACTGTCTGCAAGAGCTATCAAGGCATTTACATCCAGAGATTCTTCCTCGGTTTTCTGGAGAGCGGCATCAGTCCCATGTTCATGTTGATTGTAGTAAGTAGACCATCTGAAAGTAAGGTCATGACAGTCGCCTAACCCACACACCAGGGAAGCTTTTACAAGAAGAATGAGCAGGCAATGCGAATGGGGTAAGTCTCAAGCTTGATCCCTCACGAGCTGACAACATGCTTACTATATCCCTCAGAATCTGGTACAGTTGCACGGGATACGTGTCCGTCTTCTCTCCCTTGATCAACTACGGATTCGGCATCATCAACGGAGGTACCTCTTCATGGAGATACATGTACTACTTCTCTGGCGCTCTCACTATGATATGGGGCATCGCGCTTTTCTTTGTGCTCCCACCGGACCCAGTGCGAGTCAAAGGATTCAACGAACGAGAACGATACCTGCTGGTTGCGCGATTGAGGACGAACAACGCTGGCGTTCGCAACACTCATCTCAAGGTCGAACAGATCTCGGAGCTGATGCTCGACATGAAGTTCTGGGTCGTCTTCTCCATCGCCTTCCTGTCCATGATTGCTAATGGCCCGATATCTACTTTCGTACCCATTATCATCAACGGCATGGGATTCACCACTCTCCACTCCCTTCTCCTCGTCATGCCAGCAGGTGCATACGCGGGGACAATGCAGTTGATATTCCCCTTCCTGGCCTACAAGTTTCCGGGAATCCGATCCTATCTAGTCTTCATTGCGCAGATGGGCACGGTGCTGGCTGCTCTTCTTCTATGGCTTTTGCCGCTCTCATCTACTGGGGCATTGTTGTTTGCGTGTTACATCCTGCCGTCAGTGGGAGCGGGCTACGCTGTGCTGATGGGAATGCAAATTGCCAACACAGCTGGTTACACAAAGAGGTCCATCGCCTCTTCGGGCATGTATATCGGCTATTGCCTAGGTGCGAGCATCTTGAGATATTCAGGTTCACTTCATGAAGCTAACGCATAGACCTTAGGAAATTTTGTGGGACCTCTCGTCTTTAAGAAGGAAGAGGCACCTCGATACGAGTCAGGATTCATCGTGGTCGTAGTCACATCAATCGTTGCTGGGGTTTTAGCACTCGTCTATCGTTTCCTATGCACGTGGACGAACCGCCAGCGCGACAAGGCTGGAACGCTGGAAGGCTTCGACCATGCATATGAGGATGATGTGACAGACAAAAAGGTATGATTAAACCCTTTCCCTCACAGGAAGCCGCTAACACCATCCAGAATCCTCAGTTTAGGTACATTCTATAATTGTGGATTACAGTCCGCTTCAGCTTTCAATAGGCAGTAGATACTTTAACTTAGCTATTGCACGATAAAGATGCCTCTCATTTTGCACGTGAATACTCCAGTGTTGAAGGGTATCACGGGTCTTACTACTTCAAAACAGATCTAGGTATGGGAGCTCTCTTGGTCGTTCTCTATGATATACATGGAGCAGTTCTTATTATTAGTCTTTTAACCTAATTAAACAAAAGTAACGACTTCCGGATCTGCCAAGGCTGGAATAATGAACTCTGTCACTCACGTACCCCAACCCAATCCTTCTATATGCTCCAAGACTCCCATCCTCCGGGTTATGAGTATACACCAAGCCCCTACAAGCTCTCCACCAATCTCGCGGCCTGAAACTGCAAGAAAAGAGACCTCCAAAGGTTCATTTTGGCTTAGCCGTGGAAGATCTGAGCGGATCGCACGATCGTAGAGACACCAAGCATGAAAGGTGCTCTCCTCCCCGTCCTTCAAGACTTCCATCAATCTCGGAGCGTGATCAGGCATGTGGAGAAGTGTGCTTGCTTTCTCAGTCATCATGCGGCCTGTGATGCGTATGATCGGCGCTTGGACTAAGAGACGGCAACCGGGTCGACTAGTCGTTGCACTGAGATAATCCTGGTTTTCAAGACCCTTCACGTCCATCAGTCTTCTTGGTGCCTCATCGAACTCGAGAGAAAGAAATCGAAGCCTTCCGTCTACGCTAGCCCAGGACCAAGTAGGGGCCCTCTCAAGGTGTGCTTCGAGCTTCTCGTGAAACTGCACCGATGGTGGTTTCGGCCGGTACCACAATAATGATCTCTCAATGTCCTCCTAGAAGACTCCGCAGTGATACAGTCTGTCCTCGGGCTTCTCTATCATCTTCCTCCACACTTCTAAAATACCAGCAAGGGCAACGAGCTTGTCACCCGTTTTGGTCATCTCGTATTCGGTGTATCGTGAGACTAACTTCGGCCACATAGTGTGCACGTCAGGTGTACCACCTGCGTGCCGAAAGATTGCTGCAGTCGTCTCTACAGCTAAACTACCAGTCTCCGGTGATCGATGTGAGCACTCCAAAAACAGACGATTCTCAACAAAGTGGAAGATTCTGGGGGATAAAGCGAGCTCCTGAAGGATCCATGCTCGGTTACAGATCTCGCTGGAAAGAATCCGTTGGCAGAGTCTCTCATCATCCAATTCCGGTATCGACACGACGAAAGAAGGCCCTCTCTGTTTCGGCGTTCTTCGGAGGGACGACTGGACTTGACTACTCCAGAGGAAGCCCTCGTTACATTGTCCGGCCGAATGGGCAGCGATAGCAAAGGTCGATTCCATATATATGGACCCCATCTTAGTTGACTACTCCAGCCAGTCTTGTCGGTCGTCCTGGACGATGCAAGGGAATCGATCCAGAGGTATTTTATCTGAAGAGCCTTTGCCACAAGCACGGCATCTTGAAAGGTTCGAGGCAGGTCCATCAAACGGAAGCCTTTGAGTCGGTCAGTGAGCGTGCTGTTAGTCGTCTTAAGGGTAAAGTCGCCACCCCAACGATGGCTGAGTGCAATGTAATATCCGAATTGCGCGCCTTGCGTCTCCCGAAGACGGAGACGAATGGAGTCCGGCGTTGATGAGGCCAGAATTTCGATGACTCGGTCTGGCAGGATGGGCATTTTATCCTTGGGTATCAAGGACTGGGTGTCGGTAAAACCCAGGTGTGCACGCTGCGATGTACACACCCCGCAGGTAGGTAGGTTGATGATCCGTTGAAGCTCCGCGGTCATGCGGGAGGGTGGTGGTACTGTGGAAATGGGGGCGGAAGGCATCGTGTGCGCCGAGTCCGCGACTGATAAGTCATCCATCTCATCGACTGCAGGAATATCTATGAGAAGGCTGGTGTCAGTAACAGTCGTTGATGATCAGTATCAACTCAACTCCCAGGCTGCATTTGCATGTGTCTTCTCTGCGATTTATAATACCTTCATTTAATACAACGCTGAAGCTCCCCGAGTCCCAGCTGCCCGGCAGTAGCGTTGGACGAACTTACGGGTATGGCACGTCCACGTTCAGTTTCATATTCTTCCAGACCAAATATACCGGGCATCTGTAGATGGCATCGTTGCTTGCCATCACACTTCGAAATTCTTGCTTGTACCCATAACCAGATATGCCTCTCATCTTCTGAGCAATAAGCGAGCAAAGTCTGCACGACTTTGCCGTCTGGGCAATGTCTAGGAAGTTTTCACGCAAAGCCATTGACTGGCTGCCTTCAATCAGCTTCATAATATTAATTATGTTATAGGCATTATAGAGTGTTTTAATATTATGTAGGCAGTGTGCTTTAGTGGTTACAGATATATAAGCGTTAGAAACTGATAAAGGGATTCTCTATAAATTTTATATCTAATAAACCTAGAGAACCACTTTGAAATTAGAGGTAGGTATATATATATAAGCACTATTAGCTTCTAGGAAAAGTCCTGCCATTGATTGCTAAATGTCTAGCCTAGACCTAGCTGGGCCCTGGGTCTATTACCTAGCCCGTAATATCAACTGAGTCCATTTCCCGTACGCTCCAGTCCCATAAGGTCTTAGCTAGTTGTTCATCCTTTGCGAGATCAGACATTTTTAAGTCCGTGGCATCCCAGCTGTATCCATAATAGAACTTTCCAGCAAGTGGCCCTACGTCGAAGTACCGTCCACTCAATGCCTTTGACTTGATCTCGGGGTCAGTAGCTATTAAAAGTGTCGTGAGAGCACCGTCTTGTGGTGGAATGCTTGTCCATTGGACAATCGAAGTGCTTATAAACCCAATCATTGGGGGAAGCGCGACTGAACTCGTCTCTGGAGCAGTGCCGATTGTACCTATGCCAGGAAGTATTAGCGCGCAATTGGAGCTTAGCTTCTAACTACTTGCCTGGGTTAAGGGAATTGACAAGAATGTTAGAGTGCCCTGTCGCCTGAAAGTTCTTGTGAAGTCGCTGAGCAAACAAGATATTCGCGAGTTTGGAGCGAGCATATCTACTCAAATGTTAGTACCACGCACCCTTGGTTTCAGGGCCCTATTTTCTAGCATTTGACAAGCAGATCCAACATTTGTATCTATATGAAAACCACCATTCCTTTACCCTTGAAGAAACAATAGTCTATGCCAGTGACAATAAAGAGAATGCACTAACCTCTGTAAGCTAGCTTGTACTTCAGCAAAGTTCTCGATGGTCTTTGATCCCTCTATTCTGAGGCCTTCAAAATCGATTTTGTTGGATGTGATTGGCTTGTACATAGCATGTGCATGCGATGCAACAATGACAATCCTCGCCTCTCCAAACACTTCAGAGGTGTGTTGAATGAGGTCCTGTAATTAGATTGCTATCAGCTCAAGTCAAAAACAAGAGTTCACAGTAGGATCATACCTGAAGATAGTATGTGAATATGAAATGACCGAGATACTAGACATAAACAACTGTAAGCTGTTTGTACACTGTGTGATACATGTATACCATCTTACGTTTGTCTACATGAGTGTCAGCAAGTTTACATAGGAATAAGGAATATGTGCAAGACAAACAGCAAATTGTATCTCAATACCATCTTTTGACAATGTGTCTGGCTATATCTGGTTAATATTGATCTAACTTCTCAACTCTCGACTCAAGCTCTTGGAAATCCACTCACAACGACAGACAAAGCAGCGTTTGCAATAAGAATGTCGAGCCTTTCCTCAAGCTCCGTAAAATGCTTTGCTGCAGAGATACAACTCCTCATATCCGATAAGTCAAGCTTGAGAAATTTTATGTGTGTAACCATATGTACATCGACTGACTTAAGGTAATCTGAAAGTTGCTCAAACTTGCTTTCCGATCGTGATGCCACATATACTTTAGCATTGCGCCTCAATAGTTGGATCACTGTTTGTTTTCCTATTCCTGTTGCACCACTGTGAAAGAACCTTATATCAGCATGCAGTGGATTAATATAATGGCAATCTTTCTCACCCTGTTACTATGATAACCTTGCCGGTTAGGTCGGGAATGCTCTCAGCCGAGAACCTTTTGCTGAAAGGTTGCATCACCAGTGTTCAAAGGTGTAAAAGAAGCTCGAAAGATAACGATGGCTGTCGCCAGTGTGAGAACGGCACAACGTTTCGTCAAGTGATGGATGAATTCCAGCTACTGGTTATTTTACGTCTATTTATGTAGTCATACACGATAGTTGCTACTGTCTGGAGTTAGGATTAGGTAGTGCCCCGGTTGAGCCTACCGGACCGGTCACTTCGATCAGGCCGGTCGCTCTTATGGCCCTTATCTCCTATTTCCGTTGCATCCCACATGTGCAACTCAGGGCGTCCACTTCAAGCCGGGTGCAAGGTAAACGAGGCTTAGCCTGCGTATGAGACGCCTGGTTTGCTGTTAGTGGGCTTTGGCTATACGGCACCGGCGTCGGACGCAATCTGGCAGAAGTGCACGAGTCGCGTTCTCGTATCATCCCTGCGTGGCCATATCTCCCTTCTCCTAAGTATAGATTTCGAAGTGGACCATGAGGGACTCTACTCCGTAGAGACTTTGAAGAATCCGTGTGATAGTTCTTCATTACTCCGTTTGTGGTGATTGTATCAAGTGTTACCATCTGGGCAATGTCTAGGAAGTTATCACGCTAAGCGATTGACTAGCGGCTTTCAGTCAGCCTCGTGATGTCGATTGTGTTGCAGGCATCGCAGGGTGTTTTGATGTCGTGTAAGCGGTGCGCTTTAGTGTACGCAAAGACCGGCCATTGCTCGCTGGCGGAGTCCCCGTGGTAGTAACACGACTGGATAGCAGCTTATATTTCAAGCGCCGAATGAAGGCCCTGATAAGTTGAAGCGTTTTGAATACGGCACCAACCCGCAGAGAATGGAACTTATCAAGTTGAGAACCAGTCACTTAACAGTGAAATGCCTCAAGGCTGAAACTCGTAATTGCAAGGCATCACCCCCGCCACAGGGCGCACTGGGGGAATCGCTACGACTTGATACCTCAGCTACTAGTGCATACAGATTGTCAATTCAGTTGCAGGCGTTCCCCTCATTCACAGAGTACTCCCGATGCTAACTTAGACCCCACCATCTCAGCTACAGCCACTAATCAGGGAATCAATTACTAGTAGACTACTACATCACATAGTAAAGCATCACACAATATGAAAGCTTCGATAATTGAATTATGATGCGGGAGTTTGATCCAACAGACGTAGTCGATAAATTTTAGTGCACGTCTGGAATCTACCAGTTCCTTGCTTCCCTTCTGGGTCGCAATCATTCGTAGACGGGCGGGTGCAAGTGGGGCCAACTCTCAGTAAAGGGCGTGTCAGTGACAATGTGCGATAAGAGGGCGTCCGTACCCAATTACTCCTTCGGACTACACCAGTCCAACACCACCAGATTCAAATAGCCGTCTGTCTGTTTATTTCCATCAACAATCTTCTCATCTCGCCTTGAACTTCTTCTGTCTCATCAACACTTTTCCTTCGGGACAGTCCAAGAAGCCGATTCACATACGAACGCAGCCATGGCCCTCTGCACTCACAGCCGCGTCCCCCTCTGGCTCGGCCGACATGGCTCTCGCCAGGCGATGCTGAGGAAGAGTACCATTCCGGTCATCTCTCACCCATTCACGGCAATTCATGGCCAGCGGATGAATATTTCCACGCGTGACATGACAAATGAAGACCTCCAGAAGCTTAAGGTTAACCAGAGCCGGATGATGGACACGCTGCACCACACCTGTTCCTTTGGATCGGGAATCAGATGGGGAAGGTAATATTTATTCTTGGTTCACTTCTTCATGAAATTATTTGCTGACATCGCTGACTCCATCTCCAAAGCAACCCGACAGACACTGGCATGGCCCGTCTGACGCTATCTGACGATGATAAGAAGGCCCGGGATTGGTTTGTCGAGACGACCAAGTCTCTTGGGTGCCAGGTTACCATTGACTCCATGGGCAACATCTTTGCAGTCCGACCCGGCCGTCGCGACGGCCCTCCCACCTTTGTCGGGTCTCATTTGGACACACAGCCAAGCGGCGGGCGATATGACGGCATTCTAGGTATCCAAGCCGGCGTCGAGATGTTAAAGGTGCTCCAAGAAAACGACGTGGAGACGGAGTTCCCAGTCGGTGTCGTCAACTGGACCAAGTAAGCCGCTGCCAAGCTCGCAAGTCCACATGGTGCTGACCAATACAACAGCGAAGAAGGCGCTCGCTTCCCCATCAGCATGATGTCTTCAGGCGTATGGGCTGGCAAAGTCGACGTTGACCGCGCTCATTCTCTCAAGGAAGTCGATGGGCCGGCGACGGTCAAGTCTGAGCTGGAGAGGATCGGATACCTAGGCGACGTTCCTGCAAGCTACAAATCCACGCCGATGGGCGCTCACTTTGAGCTGCACATTGAGCAGGGCCCGATCCTGGAGAGAGCGTCGAAGAAGATTGGCGTCGTTCAGGGTGTGCAGGCATACAAGTGGTTCACCGTCGATATCAAGGGACGAGGTTGGTCGCTAGAAATGCAATGTGAAGATGGTTACTGACATCCACGACAGACGCACACACCGGGTCGACCCCGTTCGCGGACCGAGCCGATGCCCTCCTCCTCGCAGCCCGCCTCATCACGCATTCCCATAGAATAGCAACCAAGAAACAAGCTCTGGCCTCCACGGGAATCCTCAAGCTAACCCCGGGAAGCACAAACACGATCCCCGGAAACGTCAGCTTCGCGCTGGACGTCCGATCACCAATCGACCAAACCGTAGAGGACGTGGAAAAGCAGCTGAAGCACGACTTTGACCTCCTAGCCCGCGGAGTGGACGTCGGTGGATTGCTCGCGGGTTCGACGCCAAGCCTGCCGTTATCGCTGACTTGGCGAACGGACACTATCTCGATGGCAACCAAGTTCCACCCCGACTGCATCCAGGCTGTGCGAGACTCGGCCGCGTCTGTGGTGGGCGAGGACGGCATGATGGACATCTCCAGCGGCGCGGGCCACGACAGCGTGTACGCGAGCATGCATTGCCCTACGACGATGATCTTCATTCCCTGCAAGGGCGGCGTTAGTCACAATCCCGAGGAGTGGTCGAGCCCGGAGGAGTGCGCTATTGGAGCCGAGGTATTGTGCCAGGCTGTTGTGAGGTATGACCAGAAGAGGATCTGAGGCACGTATGGGTTGGTTCATAGCATTGTATCATGTAGAGTCGAAGTTCAGAAGCAATGTGTATTTACTTGGTTCAAGGCGATGTTTGGTGAAGTGTTTAATCTCAATGCCTTCATCCTAGTCACAAACGTTGATGTACAATACTATACAGGCTAGACCAGGAAGAAGCGAATGATCCTCCCCAGTCCCTAATTAACATCAATCTAAAACATTGCTAGGATACCAACAGCAATGGCCAAAACTCCCCAAGCAGTCGGCACCAAGGCGCCCGCTCCTCCAGTGGGCGCAGGCGTAGCCGTGCTCGAAGACGAAGCATCATCGCCGTCGGTGGCAGACGCCTTGAGATCCGCAACACCAAGCTGCAGTTTCTCGCCCTGCCAGACGGTGTAGTAGCCCTTGAGCACGGGACTTCCGATGACCCAGACAGACGCGAGATCGCTGATAGGCGCGGGTGAGTGCAGTATGACGCCCTGGCACTGCCCCGGGTGCGCCTCTTGCTCGCCCAAGTTGAAGGCGTCACGGGGCATCGTCAGGTTGACGAGCTTGTCGCCAGATCCCAGGGTGAAGGTCAGCTCCGGGGCCAGCTTCTCCATGACGTCGCAGGGCGCGCCCCAGGAGCCCAACTTGTCGAGCTGCTTGATCTCCGGGCTGATGGCGGCATAAATGTCCTTGGCGGTCTGGTAGTCGGGGGTCATGATGTAGGCGGTGCCCGTGTCAAGCAGGGTGACAGCGCCGGGGAAGGGCTTGTCGGTCTTGGAGTTCTCCACGGCCTTGTCGTTGACGTAGAAGGTCGGGTTGTCGATGAACCACTCGCCCGCCAGGTTGGTGATGGTCTCGTTGAAGTCGACCCAGGTGATGTCGCCGTCGTACTTGGACGAGTCGATGCCGCCGAGGGTCAGCTCACCAGAGGGGCTGTCGGAGCCGGAGTTGAGGTAGAGCGAGAATAGAGGCTCCGGGACTTGGCCGTCGGCGACCAGGCTCCAGAAGGTGGTTGTGAAGGTCTTGTTGAACTCGCGGCTGAAGACGGAGGAGCCCGGGGGCGCAAGGCCGAAGATACCATGGATGTTGGGGCCGGTGGGATCCTCGCCCAGGTTCTTGTCGTAGCTGTCGCAGAGCAGGAACGTCTGGTTCTCGACGGAGAGGCCGCTGATGCTCACCGTGTCCGACACAATGCTCCCGCTTAACACGGCGCCGTTCTTGAGCGGCTGACCGTTGCCGCCGGTGCCAAACGTGAGCTCGTACGGGTAGCCGGGCTTCTTGGAGTAGGTGCTTGACTTGGAGGGGTCAAAGAGGGTGTAGTTGCTGCAGGTCGTGCATCCCTTCTTTGGGAGGACGAGGTCGGTTGAGCCGGTGTCAAAGAGGACATTGCTGCGAGTGTGAGTTCCAGTGCAAAACGGCAGAGAGGGTTGGCTTACAATTCTTGCGCAGGCGTGCCAACAGAGACCTTGCCATACCACTAGGAGGAGTCAGCGACCATCAACGAATGAGCTTGGTAAAGCATAACTTACCTGGAAGTCAGTGATATCCCACCAGTTAGTCAATTTCACGGAAGATGCCTTGCTGGCTCGAGAAGCGACTGCGTTTCGGCGGCCTTCCAACTTGATCGTGACGGGATCGACGGCTGAGGCTGCGAGGCCGGCAAAGGCGAGAGCGGGGACGATCTTCATTGTAGATGCTTGGAAGACAAGAGAAACAAGGAAAATAGGTTCAATCGTAAAGACAACAAGGGAAAGAACGGTTGCAAACGAGGAGCGCTGTGGACAAGGCAATTGAGGTTGAGGCCGTCTTGGTTGGCAACGTGGGTTGCTTTATACTCACATCCATCCTGCATCAACAAACACCACCCACAGGGCTGAAGGGACATCTCCGTAAGGCTCAGCATGACCCAACGCAACGGATCCTCCAAGTCTTGGCGGCTGTGCAAGGCGAAATCCTGCTGCTCCTTCATTAAAGCCCATCCAGGCTGAGACGGCGTGTTGCCTGTTCTGGGAACGATGGGGCCCGAGCCTGCGTCGTGATTGGGCCGTTCGCCAATGGTTGCGTGGCCCAATCGGCCGGCGGAGCGTTATTTCCTTATTTGCCCTGCGACCGTTGCATCGGGTTCGTAAGTCGACGAGTGAGATGGCCCAGATGCGGTAAGTGAGATTTAAAGATTGAGGATTCGACGAATGAAATTCATCTCATCGCCAAACGACAGGGCTGAGCTAGGTCATGTACGTAGAGGCAGCAACGGATGCGACTGCCGAGCCGACTGGGCACAACTCGACGAGGGTAGAGGGTATCGTGGGTGGCATCCTGGGTCAGAGACATGGGCTTAGTGGACGCTCTGCTTCATGCGTGTGGTTGAGAGATGAGCTTTGTGGGTTATGGGTATCGTGTGTGGCGTAGTGGAATCAACTACCCCGTCCATCATCAAAGATGTTGATTCCCGTCATCTGTGCGGTTGAGATGAAGCTTTTGGATTATGAACCGCTTATGTGACCTATTCGGGAACCAGTTGGCCATCCATCATCAATGACTTTGTTTCATCTGCTTCATATTGTCCCTCTCATTGAAGCCCTTCCACTTGTCGAGAAAGATTGATCCTTTCCCAGTCGACTTGTCCTCATCTCGTAGCCATAAACGCCGAATCCCATGCAGAGAGCAACAGCAGCAACAATATCAACGCCCTCCACCCAAGCAGTCCAATTGTTCTTCACCTCCTTCACCTCCTACCGCGACCGCTTCCTCCGCCTCTCCCCTGCCCTGGCATCCCGGGCATCCCACCTCCGCCCATGCCCATCTGCTGCATCATGGCCTGCATGTCCATGCCCGCAGGCATACCAGGCATCCCACCGCCGCCTCCACCTCCACCCAGCATCTTCATGAGGCTGCCCATGTCAGGCATGCCTCCTCCTCCACCACCAGCACCGCCGCCCATGCTCTGAAGTCGCTTCTGCATCGCCGCAAGCTGCTGTGCCTTATTGCCGCCGCCCATGGCTTGTTGAGCTCTCTGCATGTTCTTCATGTTACCGCCCATCTTCTTGGCCATTCCAGCCATCATGCGCTGCTGCGTCAGCAGGTCCTCCACTTCTCGCACTGAGGTGCCTGAGCCGCGCGCAATCCTCGTCATCCTCGTCGGCTGGTCGATGAGGATCTTTCCATCCGAGTCCAGCTCCTTCTCCGTCATGGAATCGCAGATGTAGATCATGCGCTTGAGCTTTGCGCCTCCCTCCTCGTCGTCCATGCCCTGCATCATGTTGCTCATGCCAGGAATCATGCCCGCCATCTTCGACAAAGGTCCCATCTTCATGATGTTGGAGAGCTGGTCTCGGAGATCGCGTACGGTGAAGATTCCCTCCTGAATGTGCTTGATGGTGTCCTTCTGGTTGAGGTTGAGGCTCTGCACGTGCTCCATCAGACCCGCCATGTCGCCCATGCCGAGCAGTTTCTGGACAAACTGCTGTGGCGCAAAGCGCTCCAGGTCCATCATGTGCTCGCCAGTACCGATGAAGACGATGGGGGTGTGCGTCGCTGCGACGGCCGAAATGGCACCACCTCCGTGGGCGTGACCGTCCGTCTTGGTGATGATGATGGCTCCGAAATCAGACGCCTCCTTGAAGGCCTTCGCTTGGGACTCGGCCTGCTGACCGATTGACGCATCGAGGACCATGATTGTTTCGTCGGGTTGGATGGCTTCCTGGATATCAATCATCTCCTGGAACAGGGCAGACTCTTGGCGATGGCGACCCGAAGTATCGACAATGATGACGTCGAAGCGGTCCTTCTTGAACTGCTCCACACCGGCGCGAGCGACAACGGCAGGATCCGTCTCCGTCAGGGAACCGTAGTAGGGGATCTTGGCCTTTGTGGCGTTCTGCTTCAGCTGATCAAAGGCACCGGCTCGGAAGGTGTCGGCGCACACCAGGCAGGCGCGGAAACCCCTCGACTGGTAGTGTCGGGCCAGCTTGGTACACGTCGTGGTCTTTCCGGCACCCTGCAGACCGACAAACATGATGACGCTGCTTTTTCCCTTCTTCGGTCGGTACGATTCGGCGTGGGGGTCGACCAGCTTGACCAGCTCATCGAAGACGGCCTTCTGGATCAGGCGCTTCTTGTTGACGGCGGGGGGGAGCTCCTTGAAGTTGACGGTGCTGCGGATCGATTTCCGGAGCTGTCCGACGAGTTTGACGTTGACATCAGCCTCGAGCAGGGCAGCGCAGATCTCCTTGAGCATGGCATCGAAAGCCTGCGCACAGAACCACGGTTAGCGATGGCGGGGTCTGGGGAAGGGAC
>JABSTB010000928.1:0-43010 GCA_013756995.1 Neonectria neomacrospora | reverse complement strand
TGTTTGTTGCACTCGCTTGTGGAGTACGTTAATGCTTATAAATATTATTGACCCGGTTGCTCAAACATTATCAATCCTTGCATTCCCGGCTTTCTGTCTAACAGACGACACGTACCTAAGCAACCCATCAACCACTGCTACCGTCCCACAGTCCGGCTGATGGATTGTCCTCCCGCCTTGGCTTCTCCTTCCCAAAGAAGCCGCATCCGAGCGGCAAAGGCGTGCAATCGCTGTAAGCAGCGTAAAATACGGTGCGATGCTTCGACGGCGGGACTGCCGTGCACCCGCTGCCGCGAAGGGAACCGGCATGACTGTGTCTTGGCCAAGTCTAAGCGAGGCACATACGACCGCGCATTGGCACGCCAGCGGCGTCGAATATCAAATCCCCAGACCTCTGGTCGTTCGAGGAGAACAGTCTCCGTAGCCCAGGCGGAGAGTCCTGTCTTGCCTCGGAACCCCCAGCATGAAGGCTCGCAGCTGCTTCATCTGGACGGCGACACTTCCGATACGGCGGCCAGAGACAATGCCGAGGAATCCGACACCGGAGATCCAGACGCTTGCAAAAGCCATTCGCTATCGTCACTGTTTGAGACTTTCCTCAACCAGAAGGACAACAGCAACACCAAGCAACGTAGCCTTTTCCTCCTGGGAGAGCCTTCACCGTTGACCTACGCCCTATCTGAATTCCCAGAGTACGCTCGTCCCCAGTTGCATGACCCTAGTGGTGACATACGAGGTAGTAGCACGCTGCAAGTCGTCCGGCAAGGTGTCCATCCGTCACATTTGAATATGGCCGACATTGCATATCTCGACGCCAAGGGAGCTTTCACTTCACCCGCCACGCCAACACTAGACGCTCTGATATCAGTCTTCCTAGAGCGATTCGTTCCACTTTATTCCATCGTGGACACGGTCGAACTGGAGAAGGCGTACAAAGACAGAAAGCTCCCGTGGCTCCTACTGCACGCGATCTGCTTCATCGGGGCTACTTTCTGCGACATGTCAGTCATTCACCGAACAGAGTTCGAGTCGAGGCTTTCAGCACGGCGGCATTATTATGAGAAAGCAAAAGCTTTGTTTGATATCGGTTATGAAACGAGCAAGATCATCCTGCTTCAAACAGCCCTTATGCTAAGCTTCTGGGGCCCTCAAACGGGTGCTTACTGGAATCCCTGCTCCTGGATAGAATTTGGCGTCACAGTTGCCGTGTCCTTGGGGTTGCACCGGTCTAATTCTTCTTCAAACACGCCCTCCGAGTCCAAGGGGCTATTGAGACGACTGTGGTGGACCCTGGCTGGGCGCGATGCCCATTGTTCGGTCCTTCTGGGTCGACCTTTCCGGATCAACCTTACCCAGTGCGATACAGAGATGCTGAACCGGGATGACTTCAATCAAGATTGTGAAGGTGATGCGTTCTACCAGATGCATGTCGCTAAGCTATCCTTGATCATTCGAGACATCATTCACAGGCGATTCGGACCTGGCGAATATCATATCTCCCCCGACGACGTCCATGCTCGGCTGGACTCATGGTATTCCGCACTGAACTGTTCTCTTAACCGATGGGGATCTGCGTCACCTCCATTCCTGTGCTCAACAGCGCTGGAAATACTCTACAACTACTGTCTTCTGCTCTTGTTCATTACGACCTTATCCGCCCCCAAGCAGAGGGATCATCCTTGTCAGCAACTAGAAGGAGGTTTCCAGGATCAACTTGTCGATCAGGCTGCTAAGAGAATGGCGTCCAAAGCATTTACTGTCATGACCGAAGCCGCGGTGTGCGCGCTCCCGCATGAAATTTTCCCCGGGTTCTTCCTGGCTGGTATCGTACTTTACAGGCAAAAGCGACAGAAGAATGGAGCAGAAGCCCAGCTGGCGCAGGCCACCTTTGATCATTGCCGGATTGTAATAAACGAAACGCGCGAGTCGTGGGATCTGGGGCGTTGGGCGATGCATACCTTTGAGTTTCTCAGCTCGAATTACAAGGACGATCAATCGCAGCGAGAAGGCACTCAGCCATCACCGAGAGCAATCCACGTTGCTTCTCAGGTTGATGAAATCAACACTTTAGGTCTGGGAACATCTCAAACAGAGACGGCATTCAACCCCATATGGGGAGATTTACCTGGCCAACACACCACTGGTGGCATGGAAGATCTCCTCTACATGCCAGATTTATTTTCGACAGGTCAATCAGGCAACCCTTTTTTCGATTACAACATATCGAAGGACACTTAGGACCAATCGGAGACTCGGTGTTTGGACTGCGCAGTATATTGCCGATGCCACATTGCCGATGCCGAAGTTAGAACGGTGCCATTCTCACCACCAAATCAAAACTCTGGCTTTCGGCCCGTAAAGTCCAGGTCCCAGTTACTTAATGTCAGTCTGTTATCCGCTCTCGATCTCTGAACCAGGTCTTGATTTAGCATTTTCAAGCTTGAAGACAACAGTGGGCTGAACGATGTCTGTTCTGTTAAGCCTCGTGTTGCCGGCAGAGCTCTAAGCACGCTTGTCAACACGCGGATATATTTTGCCCAGCCACCCAGCGACAACAAATTGCCAGCGTTCTCCTAGGCCCTCCATGACGGCCAATCGTTTAGTGTTCCTTGTCAACCCCGCAAGCACGGCTACGTGGGGCACGTTGGGGAAGGCCTCTCAGTATGGAACCAAGTCCACGTTAGGGATTTGGCAAGGGGTTACATGACCATCGTGCAGAAACTCTCGCCAACCCATATGGCTACTGTGAGAACGGAGAGGAACTGTCTTGGCACGATACCGCTGAAGAAATTGGCCGTACTCTCCATTAGACGGGCAGTCTCTGAAGCCCTGAGACTAAAGCGATTCCCAAATCTAACCATGGGGACGGTTTCCCTGCCTGAAAAGTGTACGTCACGAACATATTATGGTCGAGATCGGCGGATGACGTGGGTATCCTTTCAGGACGAATACGATTATAGTATATGCACCCTCGCGGGCCACAAAGATGTCTGTGACTTCAGTGTGCTTCTGTTTCCTGCTGTGTCTCGACATACCTAGGAGGCATAGTTGGCGGCGGAATGGACTGTACTATACTAGTATCTTAGTGTTAGTCGCCCGGCGGTCGCTTGACGTTCTTACGTCGTGACCAGGTTCTTTCCTCAGTTCGGTGACGGCCGCCCTTTCTCAGACCCTCCGTCTGATGGGAAGGAAATATTAGGCAACTCTGTTTTTTTGACCCGCTTGAGGAGCATATTTTATTCTGAGAGGCCGACCATCTCGGAGCTGCCTATTATGAACAAACCGAACAAAGGATCACTAGTGTATTGTAGAAGGGGTTCTTAAACTTTAAACGTCATCAAATTGATTGCTATGCCAAACAATCAATTAGGAAGACATGGTGTGATTGAACACCATTTGTATTCCTTGAATTCACAGTTTCACACAATGGCCGGTGGTCTTCTCCCAGTGATTTATTCTTTACTGCTGGAACGACTACTGTATCAACAATTTCCATGCGTAAGACCTAGGTGCAACATGTGTCCCCCATTTGCAGTGCCTGTACAATGGTAGCCGCTCAGGATCTGTTCTCCCCAGCCCGCCCCCAAGTATCCAAGAGCCATAACCAATTTCTCATTATCCCGCCAGTTCTGTCCCCCATTGCTCCTCGGTGAAAACTGCATCCGAATCGCCGGAGTTTGACTTGAGTGTGATCGTATTGTCGTCTTTGAGGACAATCTCGTGAGAGCATCCTCATCCTGCCACCTTAAAATGTTCTGCTTGGACCCATCTGTGCCCTCCGAGTTGAACAAAGCGGGCGTGGTGGCCTGGACAACAACGGCGGCGTCAGCAGCAGCCACAGCGCCCGGTCCTGCCAGACTGGTGCCAAGTTTGGCCACGGCGACAACCTCCATTTGTCTTTGGTGAGCTCGCCCGGCTGGATAGTGCCTCATTGGTGCTCATGCTTGTAGTCGTCGCTGTACTTGTGCAAGACTCCCACCGCAATAATCGGGTTTCCCGTGTTGTTGCGAACGGAAGCGAATGCAGTGCGCTTGGTCATGGTTGCGAGAGGCGAGATATGCCGGAGAAGTATGGGCTAGGGAAAGATACATGGCTCTATTGATGAATGCTTGTAAGCCAGGGCAGCTTTGATAGAGTTGATGAGTTGTGGCGGAAGTTGGAAGGGGGAGTTGGAAGAAGCATTCGAGCTCCGTTTTATAACTCCTGCTTGGATGATGGAGAATTGACCACAGGTGCAGATGAGTCGGGTCGAATCATCGCAACGTCCTGAATGGCGACACGTTGACCGTTGAATCAGACGTGGAAGTCAGCGAGATGACGATCGGAACTAAGCCAGTTGCCTATTTAGTGTATTACATCTCGTACCCCAGTGTCAGCCCCGTCATCTGAACCCCGTGGACGTTGTGGTTGGAGAAAGCTGAATCAACTACTGGCTGGCCTTCACGCGTGCGATGAACTAAGCGGGCTTCTACGAGTGGGCAGAGCATCGGCAACTCCGTTTCGAGGGTTTTGGTGGCAGGCTCCGTTCCCCGACTTCGCCGCTGCACGAACTGGCCACGTCTAAGCGGGCTTCTGCAGCTGCGGGCGATGCCCTCGATATCGGTGCTTGACCGTCCTAGTAGCAGGCTTTCGATATAAAGGCGTCACATTCTCATGACTATCACTCCTGTGTCGGGTATTTTGGTCTGTCAATCTGACGCAAACAATCAACGTCGGACTTGATCAAGTTTGGCGAGTCAAACTCGCAGGCACTTGCCACAAAATCACAAAACCGACGGTGCCAAGGAATTCTCAGCCGCCAAGAGACAACCACGGGGGGCGCAAGGTGATTCAACCGTGGTACGGGCACATTCGAGCGTCGAATTTTGCTACTACCAGACTTGGGAAGCCTTGGCGAGAACTACTAAGAAACGATAGGCACTGTGAAGCACTGTATAATCGGCGCAACCCGGGTGGCGGCAAGGGGGCTTGACAGTCAGCACAGTGTTTGCCAAGGCTGAGCGCCAAGGTGATGATCCCAAGCCTGTTGAAAAAAATACCTCGAGAGCCCACGTGCTTGCGATGACGCGGCTGCGAAGGGGACGAATGAAAGGGTATTACTTGGGTTCTGGAGAAGCGGTAAAGACGGGGGAGACGAGAATGGAAGTTTGGAAGGGGAACAATGATAGAATTAGGTAGCTACTGAGAGGAAAGACTGAGGACAGCCCTGGTAGATAGACGACGAAGAACCGAAGACAAAGTCTTCACTAAAAGATGGAGGAGGGGTCAATGGCATCCACTAGAGCCACCAATGCGCAGCACAAGCAGTCTAATTAACCAAGCAGCTAGTCTAGTTGCTTAATTGTGGTGGAGTCACCGGCAACCGGGATTTGACGACGGAGATGATTGTGCCTCGGTTCCGGTACTTCAGGGGACAAGTGAAGACATGGTAGGATAAGAGCCTGGTCGACGAAGACGGCGTGGAACCTGGTACGCAGAACGCACACCCTTGTACTTGTCAAGTACTTCCATGTCCACATACCAGCCATGTATCGTGACGCATCCCGAAATGCAGCCTGGTACCGCAGGTAGCCGGCCAGATTGTGACGTTACCGGCATCTATGAGATGAGATTTCATGTCGGGTATTTCCACCGAGTTTGGCCCGAAGAAAATAGTGAGAGAAGGTAGCTGCGTGTGAAGTACGAGTCCAGCATAATTGAAGTTGTTGATAGATGCCGTTGTACTGTATCACAGCGTCACCCCCAATGCCGTCATCGTCCAGGAACAGCCAAAAAGACTCAATGATCGATCAACCGTGATAACGAACGGCTTTCGCCCTCCCTCCTTCTCGCCACTGAACTCGCTTTGCACTGACCGACACACTTCTCCACAGTTTGGTTACAGGCTCCTCCAGTCTCCAGTCTCCGTTCTCCACCATCTCCATCCTTTGGGTTGCTTTTTTCTTCAAGCTAGTGCACGATGTTCTTGGCGGGTGGGGTTGACCGGAGGCGAAGCTTTAGTTGGTGGATAGGTAGGTTGGGAAGACGAAGAAGCAAGCACATTGGAGGAGACGGTAACAACGAGTCTCTTGGCCAGTTCTCGTGGAGCATTGGCATGATAAAAGAACATGGCCGTCCTCTGGTCCTCTGTTCTCTCGTCTCTTCTCTCTAAACTCCCTTCAGGTTCCATAACCAATCTCTTGGCCCAAAACCGGAAAACACAAGCTCCCCCCATTTTGTCTCGCTTCACTACCCTCTCACCTCACGGTGATAACGCCCAGCATGAGCCAACAGTTGATCGAAGAGGCACCCCATGTCTCGGGCCAGTCCAACACGCCCATGACGGCGCCCGCCCACGCCCTCACCTTCGACCAAGTCGCCGAGCAGCTGCAGGCCCATACCGTCGACGGCCTCACCACGGCCGAGGCCAAGAAGCGCCTCGACGACCACGGCCGCAACGAGTTTGGCGAGCAGCAGGGCGTCCAGCCGCTCAAGATCCTCATCGGCCAGATCGCCAATGCCCTGACTCTAGTGAGATGTCCACCATTCCAGGCCCCGTCGAGCGATCCCCGCCAGCACGCGCTGTTGGCGGCCGTTCGACGGTGAGCCTCCACGGGAGATTTGCTGATTTGCCGGTTTGCAGGTGCTCATCCTCGCCATGGCGGCGTCCTTTGGCATCCAATCGTGGATCGAAGGCGGCGTCGTTGCTGCCGTCATCGTCCTCAATATCGTCGTTGGCTTCTTCCAGGAGTTCCAGGCCGCCAAGACCATGGACTCGCTGCGGTCGCTGAGCTCTCCCACCGCCCACGCCGTGCGCGACGGGAACAACGAGGTTGTCGTGACGGCTGAGATTGTCCCCGGCGACCTGGTCGAGCTCAAGACCGGAGACACCATCCCCGCTGACATCCGCTTGGTTGAAGCCGTCAACTTCGAGACCAACGAGGCTCTCCTCACCGGCGAGTCGCTGCCTGTCCGCAAGGAAACGGGGTCCATCTTCCCTGATGACACCGGCCCTGGCGACCGCTTGAACGTCTGCTACAGCTCGTCTACTGTCACCAAGGGCCGGGCTCGCGGCATTGTGTTTGCGACTGGTATCTACACCGAGATCGGTCAGATTGCCGTTGCTCTTCGGGGCAAGTCGTCTCGTCGTCGCGAGCCCAAGCGTCGCGAGGACGGTACTGCGTCTTCGGCTCGCTGGATGCAGGCGTGGACCTTGACCTTTTCCGACGCCTTTGGCCGGTTCCTCGGTGTGAATGTCGGCACTCCTCTCCAGCGCAAGTTGTCCAAGCTGGCCATTCTCCTCCTTGGAACTGCCATCGTCTGCGCCATCATCGTCCTTGGTGCCAATGAATTCAACACCAAGCGCGAAGTCATCATCTACGCTGTCGCCACTGGCCTGTCCATGATTCCGGCTTCTCTGATTGTCGTTCTGACTATCACTATGGCTGCCGGTACAAAGCGCATGGTTCAGCGAAACGTCATTGTTCGCAACCTCAAGAGTCTCGAGGCGCTTGGCGGAGTTACCAGTATGTGCCCACATTGTCGTTCTTCTAATAGTTGAACCCAGCACTGACTGCCTTCAGACATTTGCTCTGACAAGACCGGAACCCTCACCCAGGGCACCATGATCGTCAAGAAGGCTTGGATCCCCGGCCGCGGCACCTACTCTGTCGGCAACACCAGCGAGCCCTTCAACCCGACTCTGGGAACTCTCGGTCTCCAGTCTGCTCAGCCCAAGGACATCAACTTCCAGGCCAGCGACGCTGAAGGTACTCCCATCGACGCCATCGACGTCGTCTCCAAGGACGAGACGCTCCAGAAGTACTTGAACATTGCCTCTCTCGCCAACCTCGCCACTGTCCACCAGGTCGAAGGCGAGTGGCACGGTCGCGGCGATCCAACCGAGATTGCCATGCAGGTCTTTGCCTCTCGATTCGACTGGAACCGTCTCCGCCTTGCCACTGGAGAAAAGGCTCAATGGCACGAGGTCGCCGAGTTCCCCTTCGACTCCGACGTGAAGAAGATGTCTGTCGTCTTCGAACAGGCTGCCACTCAAAAGCAATGGGTCTTCACCAAGGGCGCCGTCGAGCGAGTCGTCACGTCGTGCCCGCGCTATGCCGTCGGCGACGAGATCAAGGAACTCACCCCCGGTGTTGAACAAGAGATCCTCCGGAACATGGAAGCCCTTGCCCGTCTTGGTCTCCGAGTCCTCGCCCTCGCCAGCCGCACTGATATCCGTCACGTTGTCGACAACGAGGCTGAGCTGGACCGAGGCTACTTCGAGTCTGACCTCATCTTCCGCGGTCTTATCGGCCTGTATGATCCCCCCCGCCCCGAGTCTGCGCCGTCGGTCCGTCGATGCCACGAAGCCGGCGTCAGCGTCCACATGCTCACCGGTGACCACCCCGAGACTGCCCGTGCCATTGCCATCGAGGTTGGTATTCTACCGACCAAGATGTCCCAGATCCCCGCCGACATTGCCAGGACGATTGTCATGGCTGCTTCGGACTTTGACAAGCTCTCGGATGACGAAATCGACAAACTCCCGCTGCTGCCCCTCGTCGTCGCGCGATGTGCCCCCCAGACCAAGGTTCGCATGATCAACGCTCTTCATCGCCGCAAGTGCTTCGTCGCCATGACCGGTGACGGCGTCAACGACTCTCCCAGCTTGAAGCAGTCGGATGTTGGTATTGCCATGGGCCTCGCCGGTTCTGATGTTGCTAAGGAGGCTTCTGACATTGTCCTGAGTGACGATAACTTCGCATCCATCCTCAACGCTGTCGAAGAGGGCAGACGCATGTTTGACAACATCCAAAAGTTCATCCTTCACGTCTTGGCCGAGAACATTGCCCAAGCCTGCACCCTACTCATCGGTCTTGCCTTCAAGGACAAGAGCGGCATCTCCGTGTTCCCTCTCGCCCCCGTCGAGATCCTCTGGATCATCATGATCACCTCAGGCATGCCCGACATGGGACTTGGATTTGAGATTGCTGCACCGGATATCATGCAGCGGGCTCCCCAAAACGTACGTTGACCTAACTCGATACTATTCGAACGTGGACTAACCCATTCTACAGTTGAAGCAAGGTGTCTTTACCCCCGAGCTGCTCATCGACATGGTTGTTTATGGCCTCTGGATGTCCGCCCTGTGCCTGTCCTCGTTCGTCCTCGTGCTGTATGGATTTGGCAACGGCGAAGCCGACATTGGCGATAACTGCAACAACGAGTACAGCGAGGGGTGCAGGGTCATCTTCCGCGCTCGCGCTACAACCTTTGCCTGCTTGACCTGGTTCGCCCTCTTCCTGGCTTGGGAAATGGTCAACATGCGTCGCTCCCTGTTTTGGATGACGCCCAACAGTAAGAAGTACTTTACGCAGTGGATGCATGACGTGTGGCGCAACCAGTTCCTCTTCTGGGCCATCATTGCAGGCTTCGTCACCATGTTCCCCATCATCTATATCCCCACCCTGAACACCGTCGTCTTCAAGCACGCCCCCATCTCGTGGGAATGGGGCATTGTATTTATCGAGGCTATCATCTTCTTCCTGGGCATTGAGACGTGGAAGCTGTTCAAGCGTATCTACTTCCGTCGCCAGGCGCGCAAGGAGACGGGTGGCGAGGTCGACTTTGAGACTCGCGTCTTTGGACACTACTACAACGCGTCCAGCAGCAGTCAGGACGAGGAGAGCGGCCAGGAGAAGAGACGCGCTTGAAGTAGCAGCTGGGAAGTCTCAACCCGAGCAATTCCTGGCCAGTTGCTGTGAAACGGGAGGAGAAACTGAATTGTTCAGCTCTATGGTGAAGCAGCCTAGGCACAGACCTATCTCATGCCTAGAGAAGACGAGTCGAGGGCGGCTGAGACTGGTGGACTCATCCCCAGTTACGCCGAGGGATGGAATTGCCGGAAAATGGGGTGATGGACTGGATCAAGTAGGCATGGTAGGCTGTCAGGTAGGTGTTAGATAGGTGGAACGTAGCCTGAATATATGTGACTGGACCTAGAACTGAGAACATCTTCATGATCCCTGATGTTGTGGCTAGTGAATGTTGGGCCATCTTACTTTAAGCACTGTTCAACAACACGTACATGTCTACGAGGGAAAATATTCCGACACAACAACACGGCTACGGTGACGGCCGCAAAGGGAGCGATCTCTTGTGCCCTAGAGTCAGCACGGAGGAATAGATGGGATGAAAATAGACATGAAACACTACATGATCTGTCTCCGTTTGTCCTCAAACACGATGCTATCGGGATCAACAGTTCATCGCGAAAGTTGGTAGACATGAAGAAGCGTGTGATAGAAAGGACTAGATAGGACCGACTCTTTCTGCAACCGGACACTTGTGCGAAGGGGAATGTGCGGCCGACAGACGGCCTACGTCAGCCTGTGGGCCGTGAGCGTGGGGGGAGCACCAGGTTTATGCCTAGAGAGATGCTTAATTTTAGCATGAGGAGGTCGAGCTTAGAGAACCCGGGGAGTTTCGTGAGGCTCGGCCATGTAATTGCTCTGTTACTAGACGCCAGTTAGCAACACACGGAAGATGAGATGTCCATGTCCGGCCGCAGACCGAAGTACGCGTCCAGAGACACAGAGTGAGCCATTTTTTCTCTTCGGACTAGCTTGATTCTTGGGTGAGGCGGTGGTGCGGTCTTGGCGGACTCGGCAGACTTGGCGGAGGTCTTGGCGCGTTGTTACGACTCAGGCGTGCGACACTAGTGAGAGTATGTTGAGACTGGAGCGTGAGGATCTACACGAGCACGGTTGGTGTGGAATCTCCTAATTATCCTGGACCATTCGCACCTTCTACCAAGTCCATCTCGATCTACAATCACTCAGCCAGCGCGACGAGCCACGACAAGTAAAACAGGGGCCGCGATCGCATGGGGGCTCAGATCTGACTCTCACTCGCTGACAGCCTCACGCCACGCCCAGGAGACAAGTGGCGAGACAAGACGCCGGGTGGGATGTTTCGATCTCTTCAGTTCGTTGGACCTTGTCTTCCTCTCGTTTGGGGCTGGTCCGTGAGATTTTGGAGAGGGCAAGCCATAAATAACGGTTCCCGGAGTAACTGGGATTAGTTCTGGACTAACGGAAGACTGAATATGGACAGTATCGGACTTCGAGACTTCAAGATTACACCCTTTCTGTGATACATATTGGTAAAGGGATAGTCTCGAACGCACATCTCTTGCGCGTATCTGGATACTTGCCACGCGGAAACCCAGCCACCAGACGCTTCTCCAATTGCGATCGCCGGACCCTCATTTGCCGCCAGAGTCAAGACACTTCGCGTCTCACTCGAGTCGGACCAGCTCGAATCTCCTCTGTCGATCGCAAGCTGAATACTTGGCTTGTGGACTTTAGTGGAGCCCTGCGTCACTCTTCAAATCACTAGAGCGTGGTTGTGCGCCGCTGAGCCCCTTTTGCGCATCGTGGAACAGCGCATTGGGCCATAATATACCCTGTACGTCTAGGATAGTCGACTTAGTCAACTACCTAGGATTAGATATAAGACAATGATGCTTATCTTAGACTCCGCCAAGGCTCGGGCTGTGATGCGGCCGTTGACCTCTCACCACTCGTGCAGCATCGCGTCCGCCTATTTGTCGCTTATAGTCCCGGTTCTTGGCTTTGTTCCCTTCTTCATCTCATCATTGTCTTTGTTCTCTCGCACTCTGTCTTCATCCATCTCCAGGTGGTACTCGACATCCTCAAGTGGCACTCGGCCTCTTCAACTCTTTTGCTCGGCTGGCCCAGCAAACTGCTCTCCTATCTCACGCCTTCGTGTTGGAATGGGACTCTCTCTACTGACCAGCAGCCCCAATTTCGCCCAACAACATCATTGATCCTTCTCCCTGGTCTATCCCCACGAATTACTCATCTCCGCGTCGACACTACTCCCAGACAAGATGCCGACTCTCGATATTAGCGAACTGAACGTTGTTCTCAGCGTTTTGGGTCCGTCCTCACCGACCACTAAAACTGAGGAAAGGCTTACACCGTTGCAGGTGCTTTCACCATTCTATATGGCATCATCTCCGTGAAGATCAAGCAGGCATGGTACCTAGGAGAAGCTCGTATGTCGCTGTCTATCCGACCTATCCCCAACACTACTGACTCTTGGCAACATGCAGTCCCTGCCGTCCTCCTTGGCATCGCCCTCGGTCCCCTCGCCGCCAAGTTCATTGATAGTGAGAGATGGGGCTCCGCAGAGTCTGGGCAGACTAGTGCCATAACTCTGGTGTGAAGCATGAAGCCGTCATCGCGTTGAACCAACCCACTGACGTTTCATCACAGGGTGTTACGCGTGTCATGATCGGCGTCCAGCTGGTCATCGCCGGCTATCAGCTCCCAGCAAAGTACAACTGGACACGATGGAGGGAAATGGCCATGTGTCTGCTGCCCATCATGACCCTGATGTGGCTCTGCACCACGGCGTGTATCATGGCCACCGTCACGAAGTTGACCTTGCTCGCTGCTCTTGTCATTGGGTCTTGTGTCACCTGCACCGACCCTATCCTCTCCCAGGCCATCGCCAAGGGTCCCTTTGCAGACAAGTACGTGGCGCGAAATCTGCGGGAGATCATCTCGTCAGAAGCCGGTGCTAATGACGGCTTTGGCTTCCCCTTCTTGATGCTTGCCACTTATCTCATCCGCCATGCCGACATTCCTGGCGCAGGCGAGAGCGTCGAACATGCCAACTTGATCCGGTCTGCGGAGGTTGGACGTCTAGGTGGTGGCGTCGGCGAGGCTCTCAGGAACTGGGTTGTCGAGACCTGGATATACGTCGTGCTCCTGTCGGTTGTCTACGGAGCCGTCGCTGGCTACGGGTCTTGCAAAGCCGTCCGCTTTGCTCTAAAAAGGTACGTTGACTATAGTTTGGCCGAATTCCTTTACCCTGGCTATAGCTAATCATCTTTGTTTCCAGAAAATGGATCGACAACGAGTCCTATGTTTTGTTCCCTGCCGCGCTGGGCTTGTTCCTTGTCGGCACATGTGGTGCTATCGGCACTGACGATCTTCTCGCTTGCTTTGTCGCGGGTAGTGCTCTCAACTGGGACGGCCACTATCTCCGAGAGACGGAAGAACGCCACGACGAAGTCAGTTCTTGTATCGATGTTCTGCTCAACTTTGGCGGCTTCGCCTACATCGGATCCATCCTCTCGTGGGCTGAGTTTAACGATCCAGACGGAACGGGCCTGACTTGGGGCCGACTCATCGTGCTAGGCCTCCTGGTCCTCTTCCTGCGTCGCATTCCTGCCATCATGTTGACGTACAAGCTGATGCCAGATGTTTGCAAGAATTGGAAGGAAGCCCTATTCATGGGTTATTTCGGTCCCATCGGCGCCGGGGCTGTCTTCTATGTCGAACATGCCCGCCACCTGTTCCCTGAACTCGGAGAGGGTGATGAAGAAGAGACCAACTTGGTCAGGCTCATGGGCCCCGTTGTCTACTGGCTCGTCTTGTTCTCCATCGTCGTCCATGGGCTCTCTATTCCCGCACTGAGCATCATCTACTCGTACATGAACGTCAAGCCTATCCAGGATGACGGCATCGAGATCCGCCGTGCATCAATGCAGATCCCAGACCCCATCAATTCTACTCAGACTGGCCGAAACTCATTTGTTGTGTACAATCGCTTCAGCCAACCCGTTATGGATCCCCTCGACCTGTCTGTTGTGAACGGTGTTCCTACACATCAGGGTTCCAGGTTTGATGATGCTAGTTCCTTCGACGAAGATGACTTGGAGGAGGAGAAGAAGCGGGCGAAGAGACGGACTGTGAGGTATGAAGTATAGTAAAGTTGGGATTGGTTTGTCAAACTGTCCATATGCCGCCATTTTGGAGAATGGAAGAGGGATGGAGCTGCGAGCATGCAACACATGGTACTGTCACTACTACTAGACGATTGAAATACGTAAACTACCGCGATCATTAATCAGCAACTCTGAAACCTTCTTTATTAACCTAGAGTTTCCCATGCTTCGTCATCGAACTCAAGAACACAGTATTCTCCCATGTCCGGGTAGTATTGCTTGCCCCCGGCCTTCCTCATGAGATGAATCGTCAACAGACGCAACTCATCCCAATCCTCATCCGACCTAGTCACCAAGCCTTTGCAATAGTTCCCGGCACCCTCCCATAACAGGACATTGAGATCAAAGTTCGGATGCCTACGGAAATAGGTAAGCTGCCTCATGCCGCTGAACCAAAGACTTGGACAGCTCTCTCTCAAGTAGACAAGCAGCTCAGACCATTCCCCACCGCCAGTGGGGGCTTTGACTTGTATCATGGTAATGCAATACAACAGGGGACTAAGACCTGTTGCAGAATGCGGCTGCAGTAACTTCACTATTGAAGGTATGCTTGCCCAGACCCTTTCGAGAGACAAGACGCGGAGTCCTCCAGAGTTGGGGGCCTTCTTCCAGTCAAGTTGATCCAAATCAAGAAAGTGGGTTCCTTTGATGCTGAGAGCTTCGAGGTTCGAGCACGATCCCACAAAGTCCCATACACAACTCTGGTGTTTCCGATTGGGAAATTCCGCTTGCAGATTGCTCGGGGCTGTTCGTTCCCACGTTGCAGCACCGTCAGCTGTTCCTTCGCCGTCGGCATCAAGGACCCTTGACTGTTCACACCTATTGTCTCCATCCTGGCCCGTTGCATCTGCGATGTGAATGGCTAGATGCTTGAGGCGGTTGCGAGCATCCGTCGTCATCGCCGCGCCTAGTCGCCCAACATCTCGTGTGCACGGAAGCTCAAGACGAAGATCAACAATATGTTGGAATGACTCCAGCTTCAATCCATGTTGGATAAGAACGGAAATTTCATCGATTGCTTGTAGATCGTAGCAGTCTGCCCAGAATTCCTCATCATACTTAGACCACGGACGACACAAAACCCTCGGAAAGGAGATGCTAAATGCTTCAACCCTTTCGAGAGTGGAGAACGGTTCTCAAAAGCTCATACTCAGCGGACTTGTCGTAATGATGCTGGAGCGGAGCATCGCTGTGCCTGCAAATCTGTCGTAGCTCGCTGAACTGATGACGTTCTTGGAACGGAATTTCGTTGGGCAGAAGCTTTAATTCTGCATTCTGGGTGTACAACCTTCGGATTGGTATAGTCTCTGGCATTCCTCGTATTTCCAATTTTCTGACCAAATGGTCGTTGCAGCACTCTGCTTTTGTCCGCAAAGCTTGCTCTGAGGTGAAGTTGACTGGCCACCAAAAGTGGTCACGAAGGATCTTTGTGGCCGTCTGGTACCATTCACGCGAAACCAGTCGCAGGTTAAACAAGATGTGTTGTTTGTCATGTAGACGAAATAGCGGAGAGTCGTAGAACTGTTCGTGCGCATTGGGGCTGAGACCACTCATCGTATAAAAGTGGTTGTCTCGTTGCCTGATGCGCAAATTCGAGACGATTTCATCTCTTATTTCTGACGGGAGATGCATCTCTCGAAGAGGGTCGAGTAGTTGGGGTTGTAGCCAGAACGACGACGTATACCGGCTCCTGCAGTCTTGTTTGGATCCCAGCTACGTTGTTTAAATGAGAAACAAGATAGACAGATTTTGTGGATTGTTAGGGGAAGTTAGGTCGTATTGAAGTAGGTTTGGGCTGGATTGATTAGGATGCGAGGTCCTTATACGAGCTTTGCGAGCAGTGTCACAGTCGGTTTCCAAGCCTGAGGTGGGCTGATCTGCTCACGCCGAATACTGGAGCATTTGTGAGGGAAATGCCATAATCTTAGCAAATCTGCACTATCCCAAGACTTTCGTTCCTTTTTAAGACGAGTTAAAACTAGAAAGACAAACGAATCAAGGTGGATATATCACTGTAGTTGAGGACATTTTGCGGCGTTGCGCTTGGCCCATCTGGCGCAACTACGTTTACTTGACGAAACAACTACTCGAAAGCCATCCAACACTCTATGCATTGCAACTCAACAGGCTATCGGCCCTGTTCGTCTCTCCGGGAGGGCAGAGTAGCCAGGTTAACGCAGTGAATGATGTTGTGGCTTTGAAATGTGCCGATTGACTCTACCGAGGCTAATCTTGATGACATCTCATCCGTGATCGTAGAATTTCGCCCTTACAGATGTAACACGCTCCAAGCCGCATTCTGCCCGGTCTCGAGTCAGTTCTCTACACCATTTCGTTCTCGCAAGTCTCTGAAACTGAGAAAATGACCACTTGGGTGTCCCCAATAACGTAGTATTACGTCCTCTCTCAGGTTAGCCTCCACGCTCTTTTCATCTTGCGAGTATCAGAAATCGAGCATAGCCCCCTGCACAGCCCCAAGCTTCTAGAGAAGCAGCATCGGAGTATTGAAGTACGCACGGATCCCTTGTGTGCCCTTACTCCGGCTTGTTTAAGAGCCCGCAGCTCGAGATCCCCAAAAAGGAAACATTTAGCCCCTTAACGTCGGATCGTGCCGGCGGCCTAAAGTTCCGGAAACCTCAAACCTGGTCACACTACCCCGGATTGGAGTGCTCCAGAATGCGATTGGTCTACCAGATACGAAACAACCCTCAGAAAACGGTGCACCTAGAATTGAGATGGACTATCGCTCGCTGCACCACTCGCAATAGCCTCGTGCTGCTTTGCGAGGCCGCTTTGGTTCTTGTCGATGGCTTGGGAATGCTTCAATTGGGTTTCACCTCCCGATTTACCGCCTTGGCCATGGCTCGGATACGATTCTGCTCTGTTGAGGTTGATGACTGCATGTTGAGATGAATGAGAATATAAAGAGGACATGCGAACTGACTTCGAAGTGTTGATTCCGACCATCAACATCAGCTTCACTTTGCCTACACCACAGCTTCCAAGCTCTCTTCTCTGTTACTTCATTTCTTTGACCCTCTTTCCTGCAAGGCAGGAATTTACCTTGAACTATTTTGCACGTTACTCTGTCGACATGGTCTCTTTCAAAGCCGTCCTCTCTTACACCATCCTGCTGGCAGGCCGGTTCGTCATCAGCCATAGCGTCATCACTAACGCCGTTGGTGACGCTGGTGGCTCTGGGATGGCACTCGGCGTAGACACTTCTACGCCCCGCGACGGCACTCGTCGACGTCCCTTCCAACAAGACGCCACTCGTTTCCGCGGCGATGCCGAAGACACCGTCGGCGAGACCGTCGGCGCAGGTGATAACGATCTCGAGAGCGGCACGTCGGCAATCCTCGACGAGACGGGCGATGATCTCCCTCAAATCACTCCGGGTGGCGAACTCAACATGACTCTCCACCAAGTCAACAGCGACGGCGCTGGGCCGTACACTTGCATGATCAACGACGACGGAACCGCGGCGAGCTGGACAGAGATTGAAGTCACGCAGAATGTCGAGGGCAACGAACGCGGCCGGAACCGCGACGGCGAGGCCCAAGACTTTCCTTTGACGGCTGCGATCCCGGCTGATCAGGAGTGCACCGGAAGCGTTGCCGGCCAGGAGGGTGTTTGTCTTGTTCGCTGCCAGAATCCGGCTCGCGCCGGTCCGTTTGGTGGTGTCGTTCCCGTTCAGATGGCTGGTGCTAGCGGAAACGCGGGGAATAACACGTCGCTGCCTGCCAATGTCAACCCGCGCGCTGCTCTCAAGACTGCTCTCAAGTTTTTTGCCTGATCGAGGAGGCTGGCTGAGGATGAATTGGAGTTGAAGAGACTAATAAGGCTGAGGTGGAGTGATGGTGAACGATGGATGAGTGTCTAAGAGGTAGGACAGGACGGTTGTTTGGGACATGTAGACTCTATGCTAAATTGACTAGTCTTGTCTCATTTCTCAATGCTATTTAAGAGTAGGAAAGTGAGTTAGCTCTTTGAACATATTCAGCTTCGCATGTCCATTTAATGTGACGTTCGCTAAAGTAAAACGAATCAATCTGTCCGTGGCTGCTTCCAAATGTTGGGATATACCTAGTCTTGGTCTAGCGTCATTCATCAAGCCAGAGCTAACAAAGCGAGCGAAGGATTTGAGCGGTATTTCTTCTTATCGTCAGTGCTCTGTTCCGGCGGTCTCGGAAAGCTTCCGAATTGGGCAATTAGGCTAGCACCCAAGCAGCTCGAGTTTGCGGGGCTGGTGATGCAGCGCTGATGCTGACGACGGCGGTTACACGGGTGGCTGAGGACAAAGAATCACACAAAAGGGACGCGGCGTGCCTTTGTTTCCTTGGTCCTGTTCTCCCCATTTCTTTGTCTTTTTCCGCTCCTCAGGACTACAAACATCCCGCGTTGACCCGGAACCGTCGCCGTTTCCTCGAAAGAGATTGGCGAGGCGCGATAACCGGGAGGGCGACCCAATAGAAAGTTGATCCCAGTCGCAGAACGGGGTTCGTTTTGGTCCCCGCATCGCATCTGTGATAAAGCTGTCTGGGCTTCCGATTTCCGATTTCCGGGCAGATGGTTGCTGTTTTCTCCCTGGAGCTCTCTCCTGCTTCTGCAGTGGACGGCTAGAGAGCCTCGAGATATCGCCGACCCCCAAAACACCCGTCATCATGATCGATCCGCCTTCTAGCACCCCCTCGGACACTCCTTCGCCACTGCTATGCTGCAACAGCCACATTCTTCACAATGTTCCCTCTTCAGAGCAGGCTCCGTTGAGCTCCATTCTCTCTCACCGACAGGCCAGCTTGAACAGCATAATTGCACACGTTCATCGCGTGATTGATTCTCGGGATGGCCATGAGATTACTTTGCTCTTTCTTGGAGAGGCCACGCGGGTTTTGGCAGTGGTTCTAGGCCTGCTGGGTAAAATGACCCCGAGTCACTCTCCTCAATCAACTCACAACTTTATAAAAGTCGCATCCCGATTGCAGCGGCGCGCCCTACCTTTTACTGCTCTTGCAAGCCGGAGTTCAACACGTCTACATACTTTAGTAGACATACTCGACGAATGGCAAATCATGACCCGCATGTGGGGTCTGTTTGACATGCTGATATCGGTCAAGGAACTCATCCAAGACAAGTTTACCAAAGCAGACAGCGAGTCTACAAACACGCTTGACTCGGCTGTTGCTGCGCTACAAACAATATCCATGACCTCGTTCCACATATGCGAAGCAGCCGCGTGTTTCTCGCAGGCAAAAGTTCTAGCACTGTCGCCCAAGCTCCAAGAAAGATTAATGGGCTGGGCGGCTCGATCATGGGCTGCGTTCATCTTCGTCGAACTCGGCCGACTGCTCATAGAGTGGTCACGCAAGCCGAGAGGGGCTAAGGTGGATAGGGAGTGGTTGGATGAGTGGAAAAAAGAGGTTTACCGCAATCTGGCGTGGGCGCCAGTGACGCTTCATTGGAGTTTGCCCAACGGCCTCCTCTCAGATATCTTTCTTGCTTTGTTTGCACTTTATCCGTCTTTCAGCTTGATGAAGGACTTTTGGAAAGAGAGTGCATGAACTATCCAAAGTGTCGATCGCGGCTCCGTGTCAACGTTTGTAGACGCTAGGTAAACGCATGGCACAATGGCAACACACTAAGGGAAAATAATAAAACAAATTCGAAAATGAATGGATTTCATCTGCATAAGAGTTCTGCATCTACTCAAGTTCAATCTTCCTTGTAAACATCGTACTTGTACTGACTTCCCGCATGGTCGTCACGCAATCCCTTCTGTCCCTTCCCATAGATCTTCTCTCGCGCCGTGAGCGGTTCCTCTGACGGTCCAGGATAAAGGCCACGCTTTCGCAGCTCAGGTATCAAAAGATCAACCACCTCCTCAAACGTGCCAGGTGTCGTGACATAGCCAAGATTGAACCCGTCAATGTCGGCTTCCTTGATCCATTCCTCCAGTTCGTCGGCCACCGTCTGCGGGCTGCCAACTCCGACGGGACCGAGGCCGCCGATAGATGCTCGCTCGGCAACAACGCGGGGAGTCCACTTTGGAATCTCCTTGCTCGTCGTCGTGAAGGAATCAAGGATGCTGCGCACTTTGTGGGCTTCGAGGGAGTCCGCCGCGGTAATCTCCTGGTCAAGTGGGATCTTGGAAATATCGATGCCGGTCCAGCCGCTGAACAGAACGAGGCCCCCCACCGTTGACGCGTACTTCTTGAGCTCCTCGTACTTGGCTTGCGCTTCCTCGTCGGTGCGGCCGATGATGGGCGTAAAAGTAGCAAAGAACTTGATCGACCGCGGGTCCCGTCCATTCGCGGCTGCCAGCTTGCGGATGTTATCCACCTTTGGTCGGAGAACCGCAGGCGAGTGAGCAGAAACAAAGATTGCCTCGGCATGGACAGCGGCAAAGTCGGATCCTGCCGCGGAAGTCCCGGCTTGGAAGAGGAAAGGCGTCCGTTGAGGCGATGGGTCGACAATATGTCTGGTACTTAGCTTGAAGTACTTTCCGTCATGGTTGATGGTTCTGATCTTGTCGGGGTCGGCGTAGCTGTCATTCTCGGGGTCCGGTGAGATGGCATCGTCGGCCCATGAGCCTTCCCATAATCTAACCTGTTTTTAGTCCAATCACCTGTTCTTAGATGCGATTCAACTCACTTGTACAATACGCGGAGGTATTCGTCGGCTTGGAGATACCGTTCGTCGTGTTCAATGGGGTTATCTAACCCAATGGCCTTGAATGCGGCCTTTTTCCACGATGTCACAATGTTCCAGCCGATGCGACCTCTGGTGAAGTGGTCCAAAGTTGAGAACCGCTTGGCGAGTAGAAAAGGGGGCTCAAAAGACGTTGATGCGGTGATGCCAAAAGCCAAGTTCTTGGTCACAGCGGCCATGGCGGAAATGGGCTGAGATCGGTCAGTGGCAATTCCATTAAAGGGCTGGAGGATACTCACAATGGTCGGGTCAGTCATCGGCCACTGAGCCGCTCTTCGAATGCAGTTGTCCAAGCTGCCCTCGTATGTGTCGTAGCCGCCATAAGTGTCTGCAAGAAACAAGGCGTTGATGTTTCCTCGTTCCAGCAGCTTCGCAAGTTCGATCCAATATGTCAAGTCCCGCTTAGTGGCAGACTTGTCCGCCGGATTCTGCAGAACATGAGCTCAAAGGTCAAAACTAAGTTGCGTTTACACATACCTTCCACTGTCCGGGGGACAGATGCCCTACAGTCGACATGTCGAAAGCATTGAGGAAGATTTGCGTCTTCCCGTTTCCGAGGCGATCGTCTTCATTTCCGGCCATTTTGTCGTTCTGGGTTATCACAGTAATCAAAGATGGCTTCAGTGTCAAGTGCGCAAACCACTCCAGAAACACATCTCAAGCAGTGCTTCAGCGTTATATAACGAATCGTCGAATTATAGCGACATCGGAAACCCCGCAGCCTCCCACTGAGTCCCGATAGATGGCATGCAAAATGATGCACGGATGGCGTGCTAGCCCAACGTTGCAAATGGCGACTGTCGATTGCGTCCGAAGTGATGACGTGACGGCCAAGGCTGCAGGAATTACTTATGATACAGCCAATACTTTACAACAAAGGACCCCAACGTGGTATCAATCATTCTGCGGGCCGGAAACACAATAAGCAGATCATGGTTCAATCGAGGAGTTGACAGAGCACGCCATAGTTGGTAACATCCTTGAATGGGACTGGACACAACAAAAGTCAGTGTTTGGTTGGAAACAATAATCAAAATCTATACGACATGCATTTCGTTAATTGAAACCTATCACTGCTGCAAATGACGCTGGAAAAACCGCTCTTGGCGACGAAGAGCATAACCTGATCCACCACAACAATGGCCGCCTCCAGGAATGAAAAGCAGTTCATAGTCCTTCTCCGCCTTGTTTAGGGCATTTACCAGCTGCAAAGTTGAAGCTGGATCCACGTTCTTATCAAGTTCGCCAACAATCAACATCAAGGCCCCCTCCAGCTTGGCGGCGTGAGTGATATTGGACGATTCCTCATAAGCCTCGTCGACGGGATAACCCATCCACAGCTCGTTCCACCATATCTTGTCCATGCGGTTGTCATGACAGCCAGAATCTGCTGCTGCGGCCTTGAAGAAGTCGCCGTGATGTAAAAGAGCTGCGACGGCACTTTGTCCTCCTGCAGACGAGCCAAAGATGCCCACACGGGACAAATCCATCCAAGGTCGAGTGGCAGCTGCTGCCTTAAGCCAAGAGATATGATCAGGGAGACCAGCGTCGTGAAGGTTCTTGTAGCATACATCATGGAACTTCTTGCCGCGCCAGTTTGTGCCCATGCCGTCGATCTGCACCACGATGTAGCCTTGATCTGCCCATTTCCGCTGTTTTTCAAGCGTCGAGAAAGCCTTTGGCGTGTGGAAATCCTGTGGCCCAGCGTAAATGTCGTCGAGTACGGGATATGTCTTGTTTTCGTCAAAGTCGGCAGGTCGAACGATGATGCCGAATATCGGTGTTTCCCCATCGCGGCCAGGGGCTGAAAATTTCTCTGGCGCCGCCCAGCCTTTCTTTTCCAAGTCCTCGATACTTGTTCCCTCAAGATGAAGCAGAATTTCTCCAGAGTTGAGCTGACGTAGCACTGATCTTGGTGGGCAGTTGACGCGCGACCACGTATCGATCAGGAAGCGCTTGTCTGGAGACCAAGTCCAGGAATGGGTTCCGTTCCCCTCTGTGATGATCCTGAAGTCTGATCCATCAAAGTTGGCACATGCCAAGTGTGCATAGTACGGATCTTGGTCAGGCCAGAGACCATACGCTCGAAACCAAACTTGGCGGCGGTCTTCGTCAACAAATTCAACCAGGCTGACGTTCCAGGCTCCTTTAGTGACCTGTTTCTTCACAGTCCCTCCCTCCAAGTCGATGAGATACAGATGGTTGTATCCATCTCGCTCGCTAGACCAAATCATCTCGGTAGAGTCTTTGAGAACATTGTGGTAATTCTTGGTATAGTCGACGAATGTATCGCTTGCCTCTTCGACTATTATTCTGACTCGCCCGTCCCGATGAATGCCAATGACTCTGAGATTCTGGTGCCCCCGTTGATTGAATAGAAAACGATACTCTTCCCCGCTTTCATTCCACCCCAAGTTCTGGAGAGAATACGGGTCTTTGAACAAGGAGTCATTCGTGGGCACCTCGCAGTACGTTTCCAAGTCGAAGAGACGCGGTTTCTCAGATTTCACCTGATCTCCCGGCTTCAAGTACTGTATTGTATGCAGCTTCGGCTCGAGTTGATCATCCGGGCAAGATTCCACCAAGTTCACATCATGTTCTTGCTCAGGAACATGTTGCCATGCAATCAAATGCTTCTTATTCGGCGACGGAAAAAGGAGATCGTCGGTATACTGATTATCTTTGCTGCCGTCCACGGAAAGCCGGGTGTCGTAATTGTGACCAGGGATAAGCCAAAGGCCGTAGTTCTCGCTGCCAGTCGGGGAGGGTAGATCGGCCTCATCTACCTCCGGCTTAAACCAAACGTCGAAGTTTTCAACGTAGATCCGAGGTTCTTCGTCAGAGTTGAGGGTTAGGGTGGGCGAGTTCAGAGTTCCTTCCAGTTCCCCGTCTTCCTCAACCGAATTGGCATCGCTCAGCGGCTCAGCACCATCTGTAATGAAAACTGTGTCGTGTTCTGCCTCTGGCGCCAAGTAGATTGCCCGGGTCTTTCCTGTTGACTTGTCGACGAGCCGCCACACATGGCCGACGTAGGTGTCTTGCTGTTTTGTCTCGCCAGGGCCGATGGTTGTGTAATAGTTGGGCTTCTTGTCCCAATCAATCCAGAACACCACGATGGCGTCGTCAGTCCGGTTTACAAAGCTGACTGAGATTGGATCTTGACTTTCGGAGGAACGGACTTCCTTTCGCAAAAAGTGGCTGGTTTTCTGGGCGAACTCGCCTTCCCACCGTGTCAGACTGTTTCCCGGCCCGTACTGCCAATTCTTCTCAGCGCAGCGGAATCGAGTGTAAGAGAGGTTCGGGGCCGGCTCAATGCATGTGAATGGCAGGGCGTTCTCATTTGTCGGTTGCCCTGTTTCCTGTTCCAACTTCTCTGCGAGCTGCTTATGGCTGAAGACTGGAGCTTGGGTCTTCTTCTCCGCATCGACTAGGACAAACTGGTTTTCTCCAGATGCTGAGTGGCGTTGGTACCAGAAGGATGTCCCGCATGGTAGCCAGTGAGCAGAAACAGCAGCTGACTTGACGAACTTGCTCTCCATCTCAGTCATCGATTACTTCGATTCATTTGCGACAGCCAGATAATTCTGGTGAATGTCCGTACCCCGCCATCAACGCCACGTTTTATGCCTCAAAATCAACACATGATCAAGAAGCGTCAGCACAGCATAGTGCGTTGCACTTTTTATGCAGTGACATAAGCGGCGTAAGCAGGTCAAGACAATTGTACATTTTATTCTCATGCTCTTACTGAAGGAGCGTGGTTTGTCTTACGCTATTGCAACCACGGCACTGATCAAAGCGGCCACTTTATCCATCGACCAAGTTCCGTCATCAATCGATCCTCATAACTCTCCGTTCTTTCGGCTCTTTACATATCCACTAGATTCGAGTCTAGTGAATTGCAAAGACTCTCGGTTTGCAGTTGTTGCAGACTCAGTCTTTGCACTCCCCGGGAATCATCACAATCCCCCATTGTTGAAGTTAAATCAGAACTTGCTCTGGTTCGCATTCTCCATCAACATGGTGGCATCGGGCTTGTACTTGCTCGACAGCAAACGAACGTTGTACTCGACGTCGAGGGTAGCGCCCTTGGCCTCGTTCTCAACGGGCTTGAAGGTCAAGAGCAGGTCGTCCTTGACGGCACAGGCAGTATCCGTCTCGAGGTAAGGGTCGTCGCTGGGGTACAGCTGAGCCGTCACGCCGACGTAATCGGGGTGGGTAACCATCATGTGGATGTGGGCAGGGCGGAAGGGATGGCGGCCCATTATCCTCAGCAGCTCAGCGGAGGGACCGGAGGTGTCGATGGCATACTCGGTGGGCTTGAGGCAGTAGAACGAGAACTTGCCGTCCTCGTCGGTGCGGAACTTGCCTCGGAGGTTGTGGCGGGTCTGGTTCTCGGGGTCGAAGACGTCGTACTTGCCGTTGGTGCTGGCTTGCCACATGTCGAAGACTGCGTTGGGAATACCCTTGCCGGTATCGACATCTCGGATGACGCCGTGGAAGAATGTGAGTTGGCCGTCCTTGGGCATATTCTGGACGACGCTGGCGCCGAGGTCACGGAAAGGTGTTTCGGGGGACCAGAAAGGTCCGAGGATGGTGGAGGATGTGGGAGCGCGGCCGTCGTCGGTAACGATCTTGTGGTTGATTTCGTCGACGAGACTGGGAAGAAACTGTCAGTGAAATTCGTAGCAAAGGCGGAGAGAGCAACTCACGATTCAACACCTAGGATATCGCACACGCGCCACGTCTCATTTCGGTTCTTCTGGTAGGCTTGGCCGAGAGAGTTGATGTAGTTGACACCCGTAATCCATTCTTCTTGCTTGAGTTCGACCTCTCGGCAGAAGTCGTGCATGTGCTTGATCAACGAGGTGAGGATCTCTCTGTCTCTGGGTTTCGTGTCGGCGCTCATGAGGTTGATGACG
Organism: Neonectria neomacrospora; assembly: GCA_013756995.1. Lineage (NCBI taxonomy): Eukaryota > Fungi > Ascomycota > Sordariomycetes > Hypocreales > Nectriaceae > Neonectria > Neonectria neomacrospora. The sequence goes on along the minus strand of JABSTB010000928.1, from coordinate 17,579 downwards.
TGTGACGTGAAGTTGGGGTCGAATTTGCTGGTGTTGTTTTGGGTGCCATTGGCGCCATTGGCGCCGTTTGTGCCGTTGGTAGCCATGCTGAGGGTGTTCTCTGGGGTGGATATGGGGTATAAGGTACAGGAGAAGCGGGTTGAGAAGTGAATTGAGAAGTGAGTTGAGAGGAAAGGTAAGAAGAAAGCGGTTGGTTGATGGGGTCTGGGCTTAAACTTCACAACTACGCGGGGAACATCTGGGGAGCTGGTGTTTAAGTATGGATATCCTGAGGACACTCGGGAGCTGGCTACGGCAAGTGGGCACGAATCGTACGACGTTTCTAAGCAGTGCTGGCAGCTCTGCGGCAACAAAGTTCGGCAATGACGGGCGGGGGCGAACTTTGCGCTTGTCATGGAGATCTTTTTTGGAGAAACAAAGACCCATGACAACCAGTGTCGAGTCCGTCGACAGTGCTGCGGGTAAGTGTATTTCCCCCGCCTGGCCGCGAAGCGATGCGGGGGGTGTCTTCCTCAGATGGTCACCATTATCCAGCTGATCCCCAGAGTCGACCAATCATACCTCCAGCTTTTCAATCTCACGACTCTGTAGCCGACCTCAACTGCCGCCACCGTCGCCGTTCTAGGCCTAGATGGTATCCTCGTGGACCCCGCGAAATGCGCCACATCGGACAGCCCCACCGAGACCGGCTACGACAACGGCATTCTCACTCTCGAGCACCAGGACCAAGTCTGCATGGAACGAGGGAGTGGAAAGAAGGCTTAGTGACCCGTCAAACTCCGACTCATCATGAATCCAGGGGATATATCCGTAACAGAGGACACACTACAAGACCCAACGCGTAATATTCCGCAATACCTCGGCTCTGACACGATACAAACTAGGGCGACAGAGAGAGATGGAATCCTGCGCGATGCAGAGGATCGTACAAATAAAAATAAAATCAACCAGCTTCAAAATGAGGACTCAATACACACTGAGTCAATTCAACAACTTATCACGTCTTCTTACAACACCTCCGCATGGAGTTCGAGGTACCCAACATTAATAGCCAATGCAATTAAAATTCCGTAGTGAAGAGCTACAATAAATAAAAAGACTGTACAAGACGGTATTTGCAAATGGCCATAAACACGATACCAGAGTTGAACCCTTTCAAGCGGCTTGTAGATCAATAGATAGCAATTTGACCCTCGACAGGCTAGTCTCAACGACAATCCTCCCTCCGGTCGATAGGAACATAACGCCTCCGTTTTAGTGATAACCTTGCTTCGTTTCAACCTACGGATGCGGCGTGTATGGCTTAAATAATAAGTCAGCTAAAATTCAAACTTCGTGATGCAAACTCACGGGCTGCTTCGGCGGCGCATGGATCCACGCTCCCATCTGATACTGCTGGTTGTTCGCAGCAGTCAGGCCGAGGTGGTATTCCTGTCCCCCTTTGTAGTTGTAGAGAAAGTTCATGGGGAACATCGGATCAAATCGAGACACTTGATGAATAGCGTTAATGTCGTCCTTGGAGAGTTGAATGCGGACAGCCTCGGGCATGGCTTCGACATGCTCAACAGAGTTCACTCCAACGATTGGAAAGACGTAAGTAGTCTGATGGAACAGATATGCCAGTGCCTGTTGATGTCAGCGTGTGTTTCAAAATACTGAAACTTCACCTACAATGGCTTGTAGCGTTGTGTTCTTTTCCTCGGCGAGCCTTTCCAGGGCATTGCAGAGCTTTATATCTGACTTCGTGGTGGAGTCCACTCGAGCCTCCGGGTTTTCCTCTTGTTTTCGCCGTTGCTCCGTCGACAAGAGCTTGCCGCCGCCCAGTGCTTCCCAAGGAACAACAGCCATTCCCTGGTCCTCGCACATGGGAATGATCTCGGCCTCCATGTCCCGAGTAGCGACGTTCCAGAGGCCCTGGTACACGGAAAATGGTGTGAGGCCATTGGCCCGAGCGACTGGTCAAGTCAATAAACCTCGACAAGTATCATACAACACACTCACAAGCGTTTGCTTTGACGACAACCCACGCCGGAGTGTCGGAAATTCCCAAATATAAAACCTGTCTGGCCATCACATACGCATGCAAGTGCCGCATGACCTCTTCCACCGACGTGGCAAAGTCCCACCTACAAAGTCAGACGACATCCGTATCAAATACCACAGCACATACCAGTGGACGTAGAGTATGTCGATATAATCCGTGCGGAGCTTTTTGAGGCTGTCTCTCACCGAGAGATGCATAGACTTTGCTGAGTTACCGATAAAGTTGCTTTGAAGTGGCTCGTTCTCGCGATTGTGTGCTCTGTACTGGGCCGAGTACTTGGTCGCTACAACCATCTGGTCTCGAACGCCGCGCAGTTCCATCCACTCCCCGATAAGCCTCTCGGACTCCTCGGCATTGTACACATTCGATGTATCAATAAAGTTGCCGCCGAGTGAGTAGAAGGAGTCGAGCAATTTGAACGGTTCCTCGTTCTTTCCAAACACTTCGCCCCAAGCACTTCCGATGCTTATGCCGCCTAGACAAATGGGCGACACCTTGACAGCGGCCGTTGGGGACAGGATGCGGTGGTATCCCAAGAGGCTTTTCGGCTTTGGAGGGGATTCAAAGAATGACATGATGGAGTACGGTTACAATGAGAATCGTAGACTTTTGACAAATTTCTTGCAGCAAAGACAGCCATACGAAGACTTTATACATCGTTGCGAGAATGGTTGGGTCACGCTAATGCAACCTGCTGACGTCTGATGAACCGCGCGATGAGCAAATGTCCTGTTGCGGGAGCCTTCTCCACTGAAATGAGTTGCCTTGGAGTGGCATAACAGCGCCATAGTACGAATATCCGAGATCCAACCCGTCCTTTGCAGTCAGCAGGTTGCAGACGCTTATGCCAATTGCCTTATTTGTTCCTTGAAAATCAAGCACCCACTTTTTTATAATGACTTGAAGGTGAGAGTTCCTTAGCTGCTACTAGAAGCCACAAACGAGTGACAGGGCAGATTACAACAGCATTCAACCCACGAAAAGGACTCAAGGACGCATTGAAAAAAGTGAAAGATATGAGCTACACCAAGGTGTTGAGTCGCACAGAGGTTAAGCCAATGATTTTGTTCGAGACTGAGGAAGGCAACGAGCGAGCATGGATGGTTCCACGACTGTCGTTGATCCTCGACTTGTTCAACTTCTGGGCTCTCCAAGAAAAGGTGGAGGATATCAGGTACGCAGATCTAGGCCCTGATGGTGGTACGAACGCAAAAGCAGTGTTGGAGAATGCAGCATATGCAAATAAAGTCGTCATTCCCAAGATACTCAAGTCGGAGTCGGTTGTACATGTGGGAGACGTGGTGAAGCAGATCTACGGTCGGGTTCTGAAAAAGTTGGCCAAAGAAGAGTGCTGAGGGAGCTAGAGGCACAATTAGCCTGAGAAGAGCAGGCAGGTATGGTTGGCTGGGACTGGCTGGAATTGACAGACTTTGCGTGGACAATCTCGAGAAGACGGGATGTTCGACCTCCTCGTCAGCTACGCCCAGATCCCAAGCCTTGTTGGATGCCTTTGACTAAGGTGATCCCAGTCTTCTTCGGCCAACACATGGGGGATTTGATGGCTCCCGTGAGGCTAAGCGAGGCATGCAGCCACTGGAATCCGATCCCCGGCGGATTTGAGAACAACGACATAGCGGCCAGTGTCAGGTGCATCAACAATGTGGCAAAGTGCTAGAGCAACGATGCGGCTTGGTGCCTGTTTGACGACTCAGTGTGGCACTGTAAGGATGCGTCTGTTTTCCAGCCCTGTGCTGGGTGCATAAGAGATCTAAAGTTCATCACTGAGCAGCCTCACGATTTCCAAAGCGTACGAAGTATATTATCCTCAAAGTCATATTATTACTCTCTTCTATTTCTATATTTACCCGGTGTACGCATCAGATCAAAGTTGTATGCACGAAACTAGGAAAGAACCACCAGCTCCTCAGATCGTCTTTTCAGTCTTGCCACTCTCATTCCCGCGTTGGCTGCTAGATGAAGAGCTTAGAACCTCCTCCGCCACAATGGTGTCGCTTTGTACACGCCGGTTCGTAAGCTCCTCGTGGACCTCCCAATCACCGATGTTTTCTTCAAAGAACTGGTGGAGATCCAGGCCACGCTCCTCCTCCTCGTCAGACACACGCAGATGGAGACCGGGGATGTACTTCAAGATGAGAAGCAGGCAGAGGGAAACCACGAAGGAGTATGCGGAGATGGCAGTAATCTCGGCAAACTGCTTGCCCACTTGGATGCCAACACCGTCGATGCCGCCAGACGCGATGGTTGCGCCGTCAAGGGCGGAGATGGATTTCGTGGCGAAAATTCCGGTAAGGAACGATCCCGTCATGCCTCCGATTCCATGGAGCTTGAATACATCCATTCCCTCATCGATGTGAAGCCACTCGTTGACATCGTCCATGAGAGCGCAAACAACTGCGGTGACGAAGCCAATGACGGCGGCCATCCACACGCTAACGTAGCCGGCCGCAGGGGTGATGCCCACAAGTCCAGCAATCACACCCGAGCATGCACCGACAACACGGAAGCGGCCCTTGTACTTGATGTAGTCGACAAGGACCCAACCAATGGCGCCAGTGGAAGCAGCTGTGTTGGTGTTGAAAGCGGCCAGCATGGCTCGGATGCTGCCGTTGAGCGCGGATCCTCCGTTGAAGCCGAACCATCCAAAGTAAATAAGAACAGTGCCCAGGAAGACAAGGGTGATGTTGTGTGGCCTTCCATGCGCCTTGTCGCCAGGGGTCTTCTTGCGCTTACCAAGAGCGAGGGCATACGCAAGGGCGGCCCAACCAGACGCGATGTGGACGGGACCACCGCCAGCAAAGTCGAGGGAAGGGAGCTGTAAGCCAACAGGTAAGTATCAAGTATGCGGGAAATACTTCAATCGATGACGGAGACTCACCTTATAAAGCCATCCATTTGGGTTCCAAGTCCAGCAAGCAATAGGACAGTACACTAGGGTGGCCCAGAAGAAGCCGAAGATGAGAGACGGGACAATGCGGCCACGCTCAAATGCACCACCCACCACGATCTGGACGGTGCAAGCGCAGAAGAGAAGTTGGTATAGACAAAAAACAATCTCGGGGATGTTCGGGTTGCCAATGGAGGGTGCCGACATGACATTCTTCATGCCAAAGTTGGCGAGGTCGCCGATGAAGGGTCCGGCTGTCCGGCTGTACGCCAGGGAGTATCCCCAGAATATCCATTGAAAGGTAGTAACGGCGCCGATCAAGATGGACTGGAAGATCAGAGCAAGGGCCGACTTTCTACGGGCAAGTCCACTGTAGAGCAGGCCAAGACCCGGGATGATAAGGTAGACGATAAAGCCGCAGAAGGCGATGTAGGTGTAGTTGAATTCAACGCCTGCATACTGTGCGTTGACGTCCACCTCGAGGGGATTGCCTCCATTGGGCTCGGACTCGTTAAAGACGGGCTATCGCAGGCAAGATATCAGAAAAATGACAAAATAGAGGGCAAAATACCGGTTCCGGGGTAGATCGAGGCGCAATCACTTACAGCGGACATCTTGGCGATTTCTTGGCAGTGCCAAGAGGAATATCCTATGCGAAATGGAAGGTGGGATTCAACACTTCCCTGCACTTGCGACTGTTGATATCACTCTGCCAAGAGTTTGCAGGAGGGAGGTGCAACGAAATCAAGGCAGGAGGATAGGGGCTCCTAGATATGGGCCATCGTAGTTTGAATGCTGCGGCTAGCATCCGGGGTGCTGAAGCTGATAAAGCTCACATTTGCCCTAGAGTCTTATCAAGAGTTGATACAGTAGCACAATGTTAGACTCAACCCTTGCTGGCGATAAGCACCCGCTCCCCCGAATCTCTATTGTGCTAGTCCAGGACTTAGCGGCACATTTCTTATCGGTGACTGATGTCTCATCTAAACCGTAGATCTGGTTCGTGACTGCGTAACCGAGGCCAGGTCGTGGAGATATCTAGGTCCTTTGGGGGAACGGCTGAGAATATCCTGGCTTCCATTCTTCCCCACGATGTCGTGTGTACGGGGTAAGTAGGATGATTGGCGGAATCGTAACTGCAACGACTATCTGTGGAGAATCTCAAGTGACAGATTGCGAGATGATGGATTTCTCAGCTCACGCTTCTGCATGAACCCCCAAGCCCATCCCGTATCAACTTAAGCTTAACTACTATCATCAGGCCAGGTGCTAACACGGCAACAACGTTGTGGCTGCAGAAATGGTTATTTTGCCCATTTTGGACGCCCTTTATCAGGCTCCGGGACCAATTACCTATTTAAGTAAGGTGGCGGGATTACAGTTATGTAACCCTATTATTATATGCTAATTCGCACTGTACTTATCGATGACAGAATACAGATTAGTCAGCGTACTGATGGCGAATCCCGAACATTGACCGGACTGCGACGATTGAGCCTACCCTAGGGCCAGTGCAATTTCAACAACAAACCGGACAACCAAGATGCTTCCTAGATAGTTGAAGGTTGAAGTGAGAAAATGACTGCCATATCACCTTTTAGGATATACCAATACCGCTCATGTCCGTCCTTAGATTTGTGGCCTTGTCAAGGCGGCACAATTCCATTGTTAATCACCCTGCAAAACAGGCCGAGGTGATATTGACAACGACCGATTGCAATGAAGCAAAGCCCCGCATCCAGGGTGATTGCCATCACCCTATCAATTCCCACTGACATGTGCGTGGATTAAAGGAGTGACCCAATATATGAAGACGCGAAAAGACTGAACGGTGAGCTCTCGGCGTGGTTGAAAAACAGAAAAAAGGATGGGAAGCTATATACGCCATGTGACTGAATATTTCTTGTTACTCTCCTTCCCTTTAGGGTGTTAGGATATCCTAGAGCGAGGGGCTATGCAGCGGATAACTTATCTCACCAGGACTCCGCCTTGGCGAGATATCCAGTTCCGTCCTTCCCGTTACCACTTGCGGCCCCCCGGAGCCACTCTCGAACTTGCCGCTCGTGGGACTCATGCTCCGATGTCCGTAGTGCAGTTCACCCTCACTCGCAAGCTCAACAGGCGGCCCTTCCGGCTGTATCCACTGCTGGTTTCCATACGACTGCTGGCGTCCATACGACGAAGTTGTCATCGCCGGCGACGACACCTGGGTACCGTCCCAGCCGCCGTGCACCGGCCCCTCATCCGTTGCACCAGAATTATATGCCATCGACATGGCGCCCATCGGCGGCGGCGCGGTGGTGCGTTGGGAGCTGTAGTACTTCCGGCGGCGGCGGATGAAGAAGCAGCACCCCGCCAGCGCGAGGATGAGAGCCACGCTGCAGCCGACCGCGATGCCCACTATGGCCCCCGTGCTCAGAGATGAGGATGGGGTGCTCGATTTTGATGGTTTAGGAGGCGACGTCGCTAGGTTGACCGAGCGCGTCGGCGTTCTTGTCGCCGGCGCCGCCTTGCGCGTCATAAGGACCGACAGGTCTTGGGCGTCGAAGCCGCTGGTCGGCGTCGTCTTGGTCGCGCCACCGCTGTTGCGGCCCCCCACCGCCGTCAGGATGTCGGTGGGCACGACGTACGTGGTCAGGTTTGGTTTGTACAGCGCCCAGATGGCGTTCTCCGGGTTGTCTTCGCCGAGGTCCATGTTGTGTGTGCCCCAGACGGAGTCGGCGTCGCACATATATGTCGAGTCGTTGGAGTAGGCGCCGCCAATGACGAGCATCTGCGCGTGGTCGACTACGTTGCAACTCATCATGCTTTTGGGGAAGGGCCCGGTGATGTTGCTGTTGGGTGGGTAGGGACCCCGGATCCACTGGAAGCTCGGGATGGTGAGGATGTAGATGTCGTCGTAGCCTGTTGTGTCTGGAGGGAAGCCTGCGCCGCCGTAGATGTAGCTGGGATGGAGTCAGCCTCGTCCTCTCGACATGCGATAGACCTACATGTTGTAGCTCGACTGGTCTTGTGCCCAGGTCGCGCCGCCGCAGAAACGCCGTCTGATCTCGGGAGTGCGGCCGGACGTCTTTTGGGTGTACCATTTCGTGTTCGCGACGTCGAATAGGAAGATCTCATTCAAGGGCTGCGGTGTTAGGGTCCCATTCCCGTGCAGGTCCTTGCTGCCGCCGAAGTAAACCAACATCCCGGCATCTCCGATGGGAATGAAGACCATTGCACCTTCTGCTCGAAGGATATTGTCTGGCCCCGTGAGGTTGCTCCAGGAGTTCGAGTCCATCACGTACTTTATCAATCTATTCGTGGCCCTTGGCGGACCTGTCCAGTCTGGAACAGATGCGTTGCTTAGCCATCCGCCGTAGTAATATGCCTCCCCCCTTGACGGAATCGAAACCCCGGCCCCATAACTAACTGCATTGATTGTATCCGCTCCTGTGGGAGGGCCGAACGACACCCATTCATCGTAGAGAATATCGTAGCTGTAGAGATTGAAGGTGGCTGGTGAAGTCTCGTAGTATTCGCCGCCATAAAGGTACAGCCGCTTGTTCACTGAATCTTCCCACAGGATGCCGCCGTTCACGTTCGGGATTGTCTCGTTCTTGGAGAGATTAGCGTAAAGTGGCGGCATTCCACCATGGGATACCGAATTGAGGTCGTTGTATGTGAGGAAGGTGTCTGCGTTCTTGTTGGTACGTCCTCAATCCACGGCAGGGGACAGAAACATACTGCTCAAATTCTGAGACGACGACGAGAAGGGCTTGTAGTTGACTAAGCCCCCGTCGATATACAGCCTCCGATCGACCACGGCTGACTGGTGCCCCCATCTCCGGCAGAAGTCCTTGATAGGGTCGTCCTGCGCGACAGATGTCCCTATAAGGCACCATGCAAGGAGCAGGAAGGTTTGACGTGTCCATGCTGGCCACGATGAGGGCTTCATGGTACCATGGCCGGCAACCGTGAGCGATCTAGACAACATATTCATCGTTGAAGAAGAAGGTGAATAATTTGGGACTGGATGGAGGCGAGGACGAGCTACTAAGGTGGAGAGGGAGAGGCACTGCCTACTTGTTCAGACACTTAGGATTCCACATTGAGAACCTCTCGCATCGACCACGAGTTCACAAGATTGACGTCAGATAGACGTGTGTTTGAGGTGCTTGGCGGAACAGCGAAAAAGGTATCTAACGCTAAGAAGACAGCACTCTGCCCTTCTCGTCTTGAGTCTCGAGACGTAGTTGATGCTGTCTATGGATTAGGATAGGTTTGCCTGAATGTGGGTGAACGATCGACATTAAGCCTCGAAGCGAGAGTTATAGTCTTAGTTTGCCTTTTTTAGTTTAAGTTCAATAGTTCAGCGAGATTATAAAGTAAATGCAAGTAAATGTGATGGCGAAGAGATGATTCGCTTATCGCCGGGCTCCGTGGTGGCATATAGCGTCAATGTGCGAACTGAAATTTTAAGGCGATTATGATGGAACTCTCCTCACCCACCCAGCATACAGCATAAGTAGCCTTTGGTCTGGCTTCTCTACGTTCTAGCGACGGCCCGGAAGAAAATTTTTTCGTCGGCCAGTGATGTTCATGCCTGCCCTTTGACGGTTGAGTTTGCTATGTTAGCTGTTATTTATAGTAGCAGCCGGGAAAATGTGTGTAGTCACAAGCAGTCGTACCTTTATCGTGAGGGGTGCATTAAAAGCCTTAACGGCCGTGAGGGTGCACGCCAGGCACCAAGGCATAATTATCAGCCAGAAGTGTGTGTACCACCTTGCATGAGTATGTCACTGCACATTTAGCTTCACCGCCCAAGCCACAGAGCCCGCAAATTTGGCCTGTGTGGACAACCATTTAACACTGAATTGGCGACACTTATCGCGACCGTTACTGTAAAAGCTGAAGAGCGTGGTTCGAATCCAGAGGAAGTTTATGGGATGCTATATACTGAGAGTGACCACTTACACAGTGATCGCCACAGACAGCTTCAATCTCGACCCTGCTCAACTTACATGCCAACGCACACCTTTGACAAGGCGCCGCCGCTTGACGTTCGGATCGGCAGCTTTCCGATGCACAGAATCGAGCTAGCCTTCCTAAAGAATGTGTGCCCATCACCGCGATGCCTCTTCACAGTTTGCACGGGCTCGGCAATTGCCGCGAGGGCGGGCCTGCCAGATGGGCTTCACGCCACGTCTAACAAATCGAACTGGAAACAAGTGAGAGCGCGCGGCTCTAAAACGCACTGGGTAGCATAAGCTCGCTGGTTGGTGTTTGGTAAGTTGTGGATGATGTCAGGTGTTAGCGCGGGGATGGATGGAATGACGGGATTTATCAAGGATGTATATAGTGGAGAACGATACCGAGGCTTAGTACAGAAGATTATAAACAACACAGAGTATAGATATAAGCTTGATCCTTTAAAGGACCCAGGCCTCCTTCTCATGTCCTATTAATTCATCCCGAGCTCAAAATTTCCACCTAGTTTTTTTTGTTTTGAAACACATCTTATATTGCACGCTCTCCCCGCAAATATCCTCAACGGGCGATCGAAAGCCCTTGGGTGTACCACTTGGGAGCATTGGCTCAGCGCAAGTCATCACATCGGCCATAGCCTGGTCTATGCCGGTTTTACCATTTTCCCTCAAAATTAGCGCAAAGGGGCAATGATTTTCAGCACCCTTCTAATCAGCGAATGGCATGAGTCTAGTAGCGAGCGATAATGCATTGCCAGGTTACCAGGGGTTGTCGAGAATGCTGCAGAGCAAGAGCAGCGGAACCAATTGTGACGGAGCATCACAGCCACAGCGGTTGTTGGGCGCATCACAAGCATGTCTTACAGGGGCGGAGTCTGCCTCGTGAGCGGAATATACCTTTGGTGTGGCCGGACACCAACAGGAACATCTGCGCCAAGAGAGAGCTGGCAGAGTAAAATATGCCCGATAACCCAGATTTAACCTAGGCTTCGATTCCTCCATCACAATTGCTCAAACGTGATTTCATCTATACCCAAGGCCCCTCCACAGAGTAGAATTGATGGCTTCAGACATACAGCCCAAAGTCTGCCTTGATGTGGCTGTCGACCACCGGATCAGACGGCTTTTCAAACCCGTCTTGGATGATCCGACAGAGCACTCCAACCATATCTCCCACATCGAGGCGCGGGGGCGGTCGCTGAGGCGATCTTGCGACGAGATTCGAGTTACTTCGATGCTAGCAGGCCCACCACTCAAGGGCGGAATCGCCGTCGCCCTACAACAGCCTCGAAACAATCACCCATTCGAGAAGGGTCTCAGTGCTGTTATTGAGGATTGCGAGACCCTTTACGCCCTCAACGACGTATTCGGTGCGGTTTCTTGTGGAACCCTTGACATTCGGACCGACATCACTGTCGTCGACTTGCTACCATACATGTCCGAAGATGTAGCAAAGATCAACGATGCCGCGTTGAGGGAGTCATATCGCGCGTTGACGCAGATCATTTGCGAGAAGGAGCCTCATGTTCTGCTATGCGCGGGCCAGATATGGTTGCCGAGGGCAGGCAAGTTCGACGATCGCAAGGGGGATGCCTGGAGGTTTGAGAGCGTCGGGCTCGGGAAGAAGTTTGGCAGCACTCCTAAGTTGCCCGTCACGGCGAAAATCCGTCATGGAGAGCATGAATTTGTCACCATTAATAGGGTCAATGGCTTCCATCCGAGCCATGCGATCAACTATCACTCGCACGTCAGTCTCCTGAGGCAGCTACAGATCCTCATAGGCGCTGAGACGTGTGGCACGTTGAGGCGTGACTGGGAAGAAGAAGAGTGGATGGGTGAACTCAGGCGCCATTGTCAGGATATTTCCCAATCACTCTCAGGTAAGGACCAAACCATCCATTCCAAGCTAGCCCTATGTTTGTCGGCAAAACCTTTGTTCAAATACTAACTCGGTATTCAATAAGCGTCACCGCCCAAGTCCCCTCCATCACGGAGTCCAGGCCAAAGCTCAACCAGGCGCAATGGTACCAAGTACCTGCCATACTACCAAGAGCTATACTCCTACGCACTGCTTGACCTGACAAACCGTGCATCCCTTGTCATCTTGGACCCAAGGCTAACCAAGAAGCCACCTGGAGCCCTCTACAAACAACTGCTTTCTAGTGACCTGAGCGAGATTTGTAACGACGCGACCCTTATGCTGCGACAAATGTCCCTCCTCCAGAGCAGAGGCTGGCCTAGCTCCGTAGCTTGGAAGAACGAGGCCGCCCTAAAGCAAGCCGCAAAGGACACGCTCCAATCCGCCGAGACTCTGCTCGAAGCCGCGAAGCTGGACAACGACACGAAGCTCGCAAGTATCATCCGACGGGGCGCAAAGTCCATCCTCGAGCGCGTCACGGGTGGGGGCGGCAGGCGGCCCGAGTATGAGCTCGACCTGGACGGAGCTGCCGATGCTTTCCTCAAGCTGGCTACGAATATCGAGACGCTGCTCTTGGATCTTCTTCTGGAGAAGGAGAAGGCGCTGAATGCTTTGGGACAGGAAGACGTTCTGTCGAGTCTGATGGGCCAGATGAACCTGGCACCGGCACCCGTCGAGAGGCGGCCCAACTTTTCGTCGCTTTTGGGTCGCCGCTCTTGAGCGTTTTGCTTTACGATGACTTTTGCGTGAGGATCGGCTGTTTTCTGCTAGGGCTGCTGTTGGACTGGGTTATTTTGCGAGCATGTTTTGATGGCCATTTGTAATGAATGATGGGAGCGAGTTATGATGATTTCTATATTATCCCTAGGATACGTAGTACCCGATTCTAGTGAGTACCCTTACCGGCGTTTTTCAAGTCTACTTAACATCTCCGGTACGGTGTGCCCGTATCTCAATGTCAATATGTCCATACGTAGAGACCTCATCTCTCACTAGCAGATTCTTTTAAGACGCTAGCCACCAAACCCATGCTACTTCATCTCCCTCCACACAACAACATGGACAATGAACCCCTTTCCTTTGAGCCCTCAACCTCTATGGTCCTCCATCAACTATTGGTATGCCGATGGCTAGTTGAGAAACAACATCTCAGAAGATATCGGCATCAACAAGCTATGGAAATTTCACATGACTTAATCTCTCTTGGGTATAAAGACAAGGACACGCGCAGCAGTCGACGAAAGGAGAACAATAACGAATGGTAGCTGTTCCCGTGCTTATCTTAATAGGATTGAAAAAAGAAAAGACATTGGATCCTTGTCAAGGTTTGAGATCCTTCTAAAGAGTTGTTCATGGTGTTGCTGTGCCTTATGGACTGACAACTTCTTCGGCTTGAAATTGGAATTGGAATTGGAGAATCGTAAGAAATATAAACTACTAAGAATTGTCTGAGCCAAACCCGTCTCGTCGCATCCAGAAATCCCAGTACCTTGGGTTATCCGTATCCGGAGTCCCAAACAGGGAGGACTCCGACTTGCCGGAAATTATAGCCATGAAGGGGTCGACCTGGAAATCCTCGCCGCTTGGGTCTATACTAGGCGGCTCAGGGCCCTCTCTTGCCACCGCGATCGCCATTTTCATGACGGCCCTAGGAACACGGTCAGGAACAATTTCCCACTCTACTCCGTCCTCAAATACTTCAGCCAGAGTCACCAGAATGTCAACTAGATACTGGCGATTTCTCTTAGGTTCTCCCTTGTTACCGGCCGCCTGAATAACGCTCCATAGAAGTAGATTGAAGTGACCTTCTCTCCTTAGAATACTCCACGCAAAGAAATCTGTTGCGCAGTCTCTGAGAAATTCTTCAATATTTGACGCTATCGTTTGAGGGCTGAGAAGACGCTGCCACGCCTCGGATAGGTCAATGCCCAAATCGAGGTGCTCGTTGAGAATATCAAGGTTGACCAGCTCTAGCATGTCTGTGCCTGAAGTGGCAGCAATGGAGGGAATTGCGCATTGTAGACACCGCCGGATGAGACCACCGTCGAGGGCTGTTTGTCGAGAGCCATGTTGTCTTGCCTGGCCACTTGAAGCACCATTTTCCTGATCACTCTTCGGTTGTTTCGTAAGACTGTCGAGCTTCTTGAGGGCTTGTTTCGACCGCGCCGCTGCTTTCTCTCGAGCAGCTTGGTTTTCTCGACCGATAGAATTTCGGAGCCGCTCAAAGTCCCCCCTCATCTCGACTCGTTTCTGTTCATGGACCTCCTCTTCTGGATTATCCTTGGGTGGGCTTCTATTCGGGACGTTTGGCGGGATTGAGCTCTGATCTCCCTCGGACTTTGAGTCGGGACTGTTGACGTCGAGTGCTTCCATGAGTTCGTCAATGATTTCGCTGTCTGATTTCTCCGCATCATTTTGAACATCGATTGAATGATTCTCGTCCGCTGGGGCCTTGTTCTCGGGTGCTGACTCGCTCTGAAGCGCTTTGTCCACTTGACTGGCCCATAACTCGATGTCTTGATGCCTTGACTGCCCAATAGCGGTTATCATGTCTTCTGTAACCATTGTAGACAGCTTGTCCATGCTAAACATGTTAGGGAAACACGAGTAATGGATTTCCCGGAAGTGATTGATGGTGAGTTATGCAATGGAGAGGATGGAGGTTGAACGAGCCCGACCTGATATCAGGCAGAGAAAGGTAGGTTGGTTGATGTCGGCCCGCCAATCGGCAAATGATTTGATGCGACCGGTCAAATGACGTGTAGCCACGTCACAAGTAACGCAGCCCAAAACAACCCGTGACGTCCTTATCGTCGTCTTCCGGTAAGCGATGACTTCTAATAGGAGCCTGTGAAGCTCTCTGTTATCATCTTGATCTTAAGGCTAACAACTTTCTACTTTTGACCTACTTCCTGACGGACAAGAGCAATCTACAGGCCACTATGGCAATTGAGTTAGCACTTTAGGAGATGTGTATGATGGATGAGAATCCTCTAGATTCATTAGAAGTTCAGTCACGAGTCCCTGAGAAATGCATAGATATGGATATATAGACAGGTCGGCGAATCTTAGTAGAGACCTATAATTGAAGTTTACAATACACTTTGAAGACCAACGAGGCCGCAGATGGGATATGAACTCTACTTGTACGCAAGGATCTTAGCCACTGCGGCCTCCGCAACAACCATAATAATAGCCTGGCTGTTGCCAGTGGGCAGGTCAGGATGAATACTAGCATCAGAGACAAACTAAAAAAGCATGTTAGCATTTTGCCATGGACCATGGAGTTGAGGAGTCTTACCAAGTTGTCCATTCCGTAGACCTTGGTGTTTGTATCAACCACAGACGAGCCGCCCTTCCGACCATCGTCAGTGCCCATCTTGGCCGTACCGGTGTAGTGGATGCCGCTGGTGAGAGAGCTGAGGATTGCAGAGGTGTTGGTGTAAGTCTGAAGCTCAAAGCCCGTTGAGGGAGCCGTGATGGCATCAACCATATCGTCAATGAAGGAGGTTGCGGCCTCGATATCTCCATCAGTTTGGAGATAAGGAGACTTTTCAATGACGGTGCTGCCATCCTTAGAGAGTCCCAACACGCCTGCAGACGTGAGGCCATGGGTCATGTACGTTGTCATGGTGACTACGCCCTCTCCTGACGCTGCACAAGAACCTTGGTAGTACCGGGTGATGCCGTCGCTTCCGACATTAGAGCTGAAGTAAATGAGGCGGTGCCTTCCCTGAGTCAAGACGCCAGAGTCCTTGTTCTCGTATAAGTTGATGTTAGAAGTGTCCGATCCGTTGAGAACACTAGCAGTGTCAAGGGGACCCCAAGCGTCGCCAGTGTTGACAATGACGGAAAAGATAGGATGGTCCTTGAGGTTCTGGCCAACAGGGAGCTCAATCCAGTCCTTCTTAGGAGGGAGGGTGACGCCAGTCTTCTTGGCAGTCAGAATCTGCGCCTTGGGGCCGATGCCAGAGTTGAAGAGAACGCGGGGCGTGGACAGCGCACCAGCAGACAGGACAACTCTTCCGCTCTTAGCCAGTTTGATGATCTCAGTCTTTCCATTGGCAGCCTGGACCTCGACTCCGGTCACTCGCGAGCCGGAGCGCACAAGGCGAATGACCTTGGTTCCGAGGCGGAGGGTGAAGTTGTCGCGCTGTTGAGCCAAGGGGAGGTAGGTCCGCACAGGGCCGGCACGTTCCGCGTCCTTGATGTTCCACGACGGGTAGCTGTAGACCTGGTGCTTCTCGTTGGGCTGCTTGATCATATCAACCGACTTCCAGCCGAGCTTGTTGAAGAAGCCGGAGAGGGTCGAGTAGAGACCCTGATCGTACCGCTTGCTGTTCTCTGAGGGAAGAGTCGTGCCGGGGTTTCGCTTGTAGAGCCTCTTGGCTGCGGGAGCCACGTCGTTCCACTTCCAGCCCTTGGGCCACTTGTCGTTGAAGTCATGCTCGGGCGGGTGCACAAAGACCATGTAGTTGACAGTAACACCACCGCCGAGCACACAAGCCGAGTATCCAGGCGTGTCGTCGCAGATGTACTCGTTCCACAGGTCAAGGCCACCAACAGCTGAAGAAAGACCCGGAACGTCGATTGGGGTCAATGAATCGTCCCAAGTCAGGGTGTGGTTGGAGCCAGTCGAGACCGTGGGGCCGGTTCCTCGTTCGAGCAGCAGGACTTTCTTGTTCGCTTCGGAGAGTCGCTCGGCCGTGATGATACCGGCAGGGCCACCGCCGACGACGATGTAGTCGTACGAAGAAGCAGCGGCGGTAGTCGAAGCTAGGGCCAAGGCCGTGAGGCTTCCAAGAGACACCAGACGCATGATGTAGCTTGTTTTTGGAGATTTGGAGTTGAACGTCCAGGATGCTTGACTGACGGACAAAGAGGGAGAGTGTAAAAACGATGCAGATCCTGAACAGTTATATGGTAATTACATATCAACAACAAAGAAGGCCCGAGTTATTCTGAGGGTGGGTCGCTGAGATGACAGGCCTCGAGACTCTGCAATATATCCTGCACAGTCGTCGTTTCTGGTACCCTAGTTCCTTGGCAACGCGCATGGCATTCCCTATTGGGTTCCAAACGTTTTCGTGATTGGGATATCCCAGTTTGCCAAAAGGAACGGACGAAACTTTCTTCAAGCCGTCGACTGTCTTGGTTAGAACTCCCGATCATCGGCTGCTCCACACCACGCGTGTTCGGGGCGACTATTACGGGTCTCGTCCCTGTCGTCTCCATCTTTAACAGCCGTAGGGGATCTTACTCATGATTATCTAAAACAGCATGAGCCATCTCGGTAGTTTACGACGTCATCGGTACCGCACGTTCATGCCGCGAAATCCAGCATCTGTGAAGTCGGAGTCGAGAAGACCAAGGGCTCGGTTCCTAGAGTTTGAGATGGATGCGAGGTGGAGCAACTAATGCAGGAACCAGAGTGGCAAGAAATACACCGCTGAGGCGGACCCATTGACGATTGGTGCGGTCGTATGCATGAGCTGTGACACAAGATCTTATCTGATCTTCTACCTTGTCTTAACTTCTCGAGCCGCGCGCGTGGCCCACTCCTTCGCCTTTCAACTGGATTTACAAGCCCCGACAACGGCTTACTGGGTAAGCTTTGACCATGCGCCATTAACAATTTGCTGGTATTACAAGCAAGAGGGAGTAGGGCACAGAGGAGGATAAGTCCTTACCCGGCCACACGTGTCAGTGGAGTCTTTGCACAGGGCTACAGTGGGGTGCAAAAAG